>JAYMTP010008404.1:0-10091 GCA_036897365.1 Geranium brycei
TTGATAAGGAATCTATTTGACAACATAATGATGTCAAATATTTTTCATGTCACTAATTAGGTGCATGCTTAAGTCCGTCTCAAGACTTCACAAACTCGCGCTAATTTAGTTCTCATGTAGGAGTTCAATATAACATCTTTATATGTGTTATATTTATCTCTAGCATACAAGTTAGAAAATAATCAAATAATTTTTCTATGTTGCTCTTTTGCTAAGTCTAGATCTTGCTAGCTCATCACGCTCTTACGAAATTTTCTCACAATTCTTAAGAATTCATTTAGATGATCTCAATTCATCTCGTTTGTCTAAATATATCATTCTAGACTTTAATACAATACTCTTGTGTGTATCGAGATCTTTCAAATCATACTCAAGAACTTTATGTGCACTACAATTGCATGTTCAATGTACACACATTCAATATTTTTGTTCATGTACTCATTTTCCTTGGAGTCAAAGTCAAAGCTTTTGCTAAGCACCCCCACACTTTCAAGTAGCCGTAGGAAATCTTTCTTCCTCTTATTAACCCACTCAGAGTTTTTTCAACTTCCATTTATGTTACCTTATTTTAAAGGTAATTTGCTAAAAAATCACCATCCCCACATGTATTGTTGTGACCCAAAAACTTATAATTATCACATACTTCCCTCAAAGACTGTGATCCTTTCTTTTCAGCAACATCATTGAATTGAACAAAGTGACAACATGAATACTTCGTGTGTTGGATACATAAATACCAATCATTTCAACATATTCATCTTAAAGTCACTTGTTCCCATGAAAATTGACTTTATTCTCTTTATTGCATTTAAGCAAATATACACAACAATATTTTGTACTATCAAACAGACAGTCACAAAATATTTATTTTCCATCTCTTATTCGAGCAAATTGTAAATCACAATCTAAATGTGAATTAGCTCAAGAGGTTCAACGTTTCTTCCAACAATTTGAAAGACATTTCTAATTTATTTTGTCTACACAAACTTCATATTTTTGTTTACCAATCATGAAAGATGGTAGGTGGTGCAACTGAATTAATTTATATATAAATTATAGTTCACATGACCAAGTCTATCATATAATTATATGAATCAATCATATAAATGAAAGACTTTTCTTTGTTTAATGAAATTTTCATTCATTTACATGTCATCGGTTATATAACCTTTGTCCATATACATTTCAATTTTGGACAAACAATTTTTCAAGGAATCAATTACTAATGAAACTACCAATAACAAGTAATGCCCCCAATGAGATTACCGTCAATTGCATTCTTTGTCATGCCACACATACAACTTATTTGATCATTGTGATGACATATTTCTAAACAATAGTTTAATGTGGCATAGGTGCATATGTGCACACTCTCTCAATCATTAATACTCTTTCAATTAGAATTTTCAATTCCATCTAAACAAACTGACATCAAACAAACATGTCAAGCCAACCCTTTTGGGATTTGATAGCCCAAAGTTTAGTTTGAGATTGCAACGCGTCTAGATCATTACTTAGTCCATTGCATTGATCTCTTAATTCTCTCTTTTCATAATTGAGAGATCGTTTTAATTGATCATGAACACGTCATGACATATCATTATGAATAAAACTTTATTTTTATCAGAAGTCCAACCCACCTAAAAGTTTAAGCTGATAGGTGGAGACCCAGATTGTTATACAAGCTGGTGAATAGATTCACATCTTTTAGATGTGGGACTCTAACACCCCCACTCACGTGCAAGCCGGTTCGAAATGCGCACGTGGAAACAGACGAGCGGGGGCAGATATAGAGCGGACGCATGATCCATGGGCTTTTAGGCCCGATGGCATATGGAGAGCACGTCCAAGATGGAACCAAGCTCTAAAACCATATCAGAAACCCAACCCACCTAAAAGTTTAAACTGATAGGTGGAGGCCCAGATTGTTATATAAGCTGATGAATAGATTCACATCTTTTAGATGTGAGACTCTAACACTTTTATTCAATTTGATCATATTCACTAGAATTGATATGATTCATCGGTACATAAACTCATTATTTCATTCAAATTAATCATATGACATTCATATTGATATGATTTATATCAATGAATGAAAACAATATTTTATTCAAATTAATCATATTCAACTAATATGATTTTTCAACTGATAAATAACATTATTATTCTCATCTCGATCAATCATATTCAAATTCAGGATTTATCAATCCATAAATGATGCAAAATTAATATTCCTTGCGTCGATCAAGTTCAACTCATATTTATATAATTCATGAGTTCGTGAATGAGATCGTTATATCATTCAGTTCATATGATTCATCAATTCATGATGTATTAATGAAAATCATTGAAATTAATCATATAATTATGGTTTTTAATTTCATTAATATGATTTATCATTACATTTCATTCATGTTAATCAATTTATATGATTTCATAAATCATATATTCAAGTGTGTATCGAGACATGCTGATCAATGGAAGTCCACCCAAATTAATGACTACCAAATCCTCTTTTTTGTTCACATACTGTCTCGTTCAGAAACCTCCAAATTAATGCATCACTGACTTCTAAATTAATCAAATTAAACTTCTCATAAAAATTATTTTAAAACAGTTGTAAAAAAATAGAATTCTAGTACTAGACCATCAATATTTCGTTCAAGTAAAGAGAAGTACATTTATTGAAAGCATGCTGAATCAAATTGTTGATACAGTTCCTCCATTGTGCTCTGCTTGCTCTTATGAAGAATTAACCAAGGGAATGGGCTAAGCATTTGGCGCGTGATTTTGTTCTTCGCTCTCTGCAACAAACCATTTGCTCAGTCGAGTACGAGATACACTTACCTGCACATAATCACCATGATTAGTTATCTTTTTTTTCATCAGCTAAGGGAAAATTTTATTGATAAAAACCAGCATAGATTTCCAAGAAGAAAAAAAAGCGGGACAATTACATCAACAAGAAACAAACAAGAAAAATACAATAAGAAGAGAAAGATCTTCGAAAGACACAAATCCCTCAACTTTTAGAGGTGAGCTAATTGATATAATTTATGAATTGAAGCAATCAAGCAAGTACCTGATAATTGATATAATTTATGAACTGAAGCAATCAAGCAAGTACCTGATAATTGATATAATTTATGAATTGAAGCAATCAAGCAAGTACCTGATTATCCCAATCGGTTTTGTACGTGATTATAATGAGTGCAACTGTTTGAACAAATATTCCAAACAACATTCCGAGCCATACTCCCTACAAAACATAGCATCGGCATGAGAGACCAATGGTGATTAGTGTGTTGAAACATTATGTACTGCTTAAACTAGACCGACTTTTTTGTTGAGAATAAAGTTTGGTGTAGCAAAAGGTTTGAATCGAAATGATTGTCTTACTTTGACTTGCAGGTTGAAAACATATCCGAGCACCATCCCAACTGGAATTCCTACCAAGTAGTAGCAAGCTATATTCACATATGCTACAATGCTTTGCCAGCCAGCGCCAATGGCAACGCCTGTACGTACGTAGAACAGAGTTGGTATATGTATGTCTAAAGTAGTAATCGACCATGAAATGGATATTAAGATTACCAGAGAGGACCGGCTGGACGCTGTTCAACAGTATGGAGACAGCCAACAAAGGCGAGAGATCTGCAACTGCTTTGGCCACCTCGAGATTTTCAGTGAATATGTATGCAAGGCGTCCCCTAAAGAAGAGGAAGAACACGAATAGGACGAATCCAATGGCAAATGAGGTGAGTACTGTCATGACAATCGCAAACTTTGCAGCTCCCGGGTTTCCTCTCCCAAGTTCATTCGACACTCTAACACTGCGATGCATAGGTTCACATTAGCCAACTGATATCCCGAAAACTAGATGCTGAGAAATGAGAGTACCTTGCAGCAGCAAAGAAGCCAAGGGAGATCATCATTTCCCACCCGTTAATGTTGAGGCTGCAATCAATGTAAAATGATTGGAGCTACAATAGAATAGGAATAGGATGATGTAGCAGAAATGGGAACGAGCAAGAGAATTACCATATGGCAAGAGCATCAATGGAGACCTCAGCATTTCCCATGTTTCCTGTCAACAGAATTAAGACGGTGTTGTACCAGAGCTCAAGACTGTTGAAGATGAAAACAATTTTAGGTGAAAAGGCATATAAATTGAGAAACGACATGCATGTTAGTGATAAAAAAGCTTACCAGAGCATGGCGCCAGATGACAAAGACAGCTTGATGACGGGCCAAAGATCCTTGAAAGCCAGGAATGAGAAACCTTTCCAAGTCTCGGGGCACCATCCGCAGGTAATGAATATGAGCTGGCCAATATTAGGAATCCAATATGCCAAAATAGTAGAGAGAATGGCACCCTCAAGACCAAACTTGTATTTTACGGTGAGAAGCCAGGAAAGAGTGAGGTGGATTCCAACTGATATTGCTGCCAAGTATGCGATGATAACATTCTTGCTCTGTGCTTGCAGGAACATTTGGCATGTGAAGGATGCACTGAAGGAGAACATCACCGGGATCAACCACATAGAAACGGTTCCGGCCATATGCGCAATCTGATCATCCTGCCCTAATGCCCTCAAAATGGGTTCCGTGAACAAAAACAGAGGAAGCAGAGCAACAGCACACATAGTCAAAACTATCCACGACCGCTGAAGGTACACTCCCAGCATGTGGTACTGTTTTGCTCCATACGCTTGCCCACAAAGAGTCTCCAAGGCACTAGCCATGCCCAGCTGCATATATATGTATATATAAGGAAATGGAATATGTAATTGAAACAAAACATGTATAGGCTAGCAAGATGAGATTGGTTGTGTTAGATGCATACCAAGATGCCATTGGAGAACCTTAAGAAAACAGTGAAGACGAGAGAGTAGGCAGCCAATTGGACTGAGCCGATGTGGCCAATAAAAGCTTGACTGACGACGGTGATGCCGAAGGTGGAGAAGCGGGTGAAGATGGCGGGACCAGCAACAACCCACAGCTTCTTGGTCTCGCACCACACCTTCGACTTCAGCCCCAACGGCTCTCCATTCCTCACCACCACCAGCTTCTCCTTCATCATCTTCTCTCCTTCCATGATCTGATTATTCACCTGCGTCAAATTCAAATTAAAACCCTTCAATCCCAATCATTCACCAACACAATTGAATTGGGTTACGTATCTCATTCTCCTCCCCGACAAGACACATTGTTTTCTAGCTTTTGTGGGTTTAGCGAGGGAGGTCGAAAAAGGATCACAGACCATGCCTCTCTCTGACCCTAATTTTGTATATAATTAATTATATTCCTGGTAAAAAGATTGAGAGGATATTGATTGGGGTTATTCATTCGCCCATTTTGTCCTTTTATTTATCCCAAGACAAAAGGATTGAATAGAGTTTAATGATCTTGTCTGTGTCCCCCTCTCACTGTTACTCACGTTCACTGCAAATATGTATGGCGATTGGGTCAAACTGTGGCATGTCATTTATTTGTCATTTAGTTTAACAAGTATAAGATATTTGTTTAATGATAACACAGATTATTCAAACATAAACGGATTATACTCATAAATACAACTACCTTTTCAGGGGGTCCTACAAGAATTATGAATTTATGATGACGATGTAAAATGTCAATCACAAATGTTAAAGAGACGTGGACATGTTTCCATCGTGCAATTTGGACTCGTTGGCGTGTAATTTCGACAGAATTTCAAGTTTGCATCACATCTTTTATTGCAAGTATCGTATTCATAATGAGTTGCCAAATAAGGAGAAATTATTGCAAAATAAAATCCTATATCCTGATTATCGTTAAATACTGAACATGCAAGATTAGTCATGTATTTATCAATATAAGCTATACTAAATTAGGGATGCATTTCACCGAGAAGTAAAAAATACGTGGGAGTCGTTAGAATCAATGTAGGGGTACCATGTGGTAAGGAAAACGATTATTTTTCTATACCTTGTAAATGAACTCTGTCGGAAAAGTAGTTTAATAAGGGGTCGAAAAAAAAATTATTTTTTGTCTATAAAGCCAGCGCCACGTCGACGTTGACGTCAGCATGGTTGCTAGCACAGTGTTGTGTCAGTACGCGCACCACGTGTCACGCTCTCACAAGTTCACACAAGATCACACCTCTAAAATAAACTAATTGTTTATAAATTATACGAAAGCTAACTTAAAATACTCACATCACTCCCACCTACTTGAGTAAAGTCATCGTTATTGCCAAATGAAGTTTGCATTGTACTAGTGCAGAGTACAGCCAATGCCCAATGGCATTCCACGGTTAATTTTGTCAATAAACTAAACTTCCCTACTACTTATTTGGAAACAGTAAATATTCTCTAGCTACCACATGTGAAATTACAGAACATTCAAAAAAACAGTTAATAGTAATGATATCAAACAGCTGTATTCACATCAATGTTTCAACTACACATAAATGTAGAAGAATATGGGTGACAAACATCTTTTAACTTTCCATTTGAACTAATCATATTTTACTTAAAAATTGATGCTCAGAAGCAACCCATAAAAATTTAAACATACTTAAAAATTTTTAATGAAAACTGGTTGCATATAACATATATGTCAGTCAAAAAAATAAATACTTAAAATGAGTATAGTTTAAACTTGATACTCAAACAAAAACGTTAGGTCATATACTTCTTATTTTGATATTCTTACTACCACGTCATTGAGACGTTAGGGCCATATACATATCACTTTAATCCAAACAAAAACAAATAATGTAATTGCTAGGTATTAAAATTTGCAAATAAAACAGGGAAAATGGCATAAGATGTTTTACATGACATTTTTCTAAGAGTAATTTTAATTTGTTAATGACAAAAATGTGCAGGTAACTTTGCTTTTTCGTGTCAAATGATGATATTTTGATATTACAATGTACGTACAAGGTAGTTGTATATGCACATTAGACTCTAAACTTAACATGATAGTTTTTTATGCTAAAAGTGGACTCTAATGTGTATGCAGATTTTTTTTTACTTGGGTGCTAACTGAATCTCCTAACAAAATATTTAAAATTTAAAATTTACATCATATTTTTTTTCATTAAACATCACCTTTTTGCAAAATAGTGTCACAATTTACCACATTTTCTTGCCATTTTTCCATACAGCTATTAAAACATGTGTTTGTGTTATGACGTGCAACCTTAAGCTCTAACAAATAATAACATATTCAATCTTGACTAGTTTAAAAACTTAAACTAATAAAAAAAAATTGAATGCTTATTGAGCAGTGAATACAATCAGTTCTGAAACTAATAAAAAAAATTGAATGCTTATTAAGTAGTGAATATTATCACGGCTTTGCCTCTCAACACAATATTCATGAATACGCAAATAAATGAATAAGTAGAAAAAACATGTGTGGCGATGGAGGTATTGACTGGAGATAAATTTGTGTACGTACGTACCTACCTGGATATAGATTCAGTGGCAATGGATGAGTGTGAGTTGTTCTCACAACAAATCTGAAAGAGAGAGAGGAGGCTTTAATACTAAGGGCTAACTCAGTCCCTTGTAGCGCTGTAGCCACTGCCCACCATACAAACAACCGACAACTATAATCAATGAATTTCAACATTTTCTTTGGGGTAGCTCACACAAATCACCACCAACACTGCAATATTTATTAATTTGTCAACTACTTCATCAACGGTGTTCACTCTGTATATAAACTAGTGGGAGGCCTGCGCTAAAAATTTATTATATTAATATTTGTAAAATCATTTTATAGTTTACATTAAACAAAATTTAAATTATAACTATAAAAGTTAATATAATACAAACCAATCATAACTTTTCTTGTTTCTCGATAATGTTTTTATAAAATTAGTTAACGATTTAATAAAAATTTTCAATAAATGAATATATATAAATTACATACATGCACGTTAGTAGAATCACTTTATTATCACTACTGGGCTTAAGTTTTGCACGGAAAATAAAATTAAGACCTTATGGATTTAACTAAAATAAATTCAGTACACTTAACTCACTTGCGAAAACGTAACCGCGTTACCAATATAATAATCATTTACAAAAAGAATATTATCAGTAAATTTACTAACCTTTAATTCGAATCGTAGTCAAAATGCTACAGAATTCAAGACACCAAGACTTGAAAATTGCATAATTCGTCTATACTCAATCGAAAAAATAAACATGGAACCGACAAACCCTCAAAGTCGAACCATGAAGTTCTCAGGTGCACTATCAGACGTGTTAAAACTAATGTAAATAATTGATACAGAGGTTACTACGAAAATAAGTGAAACGGCTAGATTTGAATTACTTTATACTTTATTGAGAGTGAAGTTTGGAGATTTGAATAAAGAGAGTAGAAGCGAAAGAAACTAATGGGTTAGGAGTAGAGAGTTTAGGGTAGGGTTTTGAGGAACACAACTGCCACTTAGCCGGGTACAGGCCAAGATAAGGTTTACGCCACACCTAGGTTCCTCGACCTAAGTGATAAGTAAGAAGACAGGGACACAAAACTTTGATAATTTTTCTTCACTAAAATTTGAATTTTCCAAAGAGCCAAATCCCCTTTAAATGCATGAAATTAGGAAATAACAACTAGAACTAGAAAATGAAATAACAAAATAGAAAATAGGATAATAGAAAATTTGGAAAGCAGAATTACTTGGCTTGCAAGTCAATTATTCTAGAAACTAAATACTATGAAATATAGAAATTAGGAAACTAAGGTTGTTGAATCCATGTGCTTGAGCTATGTATATTTGGCTCATGTATTTGACCTGGCTCACATGGTCCTACATCAATTCCCAAAAGTTGCGAAAAAAGATTTGGCTTCAAGTCTTCATCATGGTAAGGTCCTAAGTCCTTCATATTAAAGGCAGGGGACACTTCATACTCACTTGGTAGCTCAATTTTGTAAGCGTTCTCACCAATCTTTTCAAGCATTTAAATGGTGTATCCACCCTTGGCTTCAACTTTCCAAAGCGACCAGGGGGGAAACGATCCTTCCTTAGGTAAATCCAAATTAACTCCCCCACATGAAATTCAACAAATGACTTCTTCTTGTTTTGTTGTTTTGCATATTGAGCATTCTGCTTCTCAATCTTCATTCGGACCTCTGCATGCGACTTCTTGATCTCTTGAGCAAGTTTTTCCGCATCACCACTGAACCCTTTTGTTACTACCTTATGAGCTAAATCCATAGGCCCGATGAGTTGCAGCCCATACACACACTCAAATGGACTCTTCCCTGTTGTTTGATGAATTGATTTATTGTAAAAAAACTCTAATTGAGGCAATAATAAATCCCATTACTTTATATTTTTTCCAACATAGCTTCGGAGAAGAGTACCCAAAATTCGATTAGTCACCTCTGTTTGACCATCCGTTTGAGGGTGATGTGAGCTTGAACACATCAAACTAGTTCACAATTTCCTCCATAATGTCCTCCAAAAATGGCTCATGAATTTGGTATCTCGATCACTCACCATGCTCTTGGGAATACCATGCAACCTAACTACTTCCTTGAAATCTAAATCAGCCACATTAGAACTATCGTTCGTTTTGTTGCAAGCTAGAAAATGTGCCATTTTTGAGAAACGGTCCACAACCACTAAGATAGAGTCTTTACGCCTTTGAGTAGTATGTAGTCCCAAAACAAAATCTAAACTAATATCTTCCCACGGCGCATTAGGAATTGGCAAAGGAGTGTAGAGACCAGTTTGGTTTCTTTGAGTTTTTTCCATAATACAAGTAGTGCACCTTTCAATGAACCTGCTTACGTCTCGCTCCAATTTAGGCCAAAAGAAATTGACCCTAATCAAGGCAAAAGTCTTTGCTCTCCCAAAATGACCTCCTAGAGTATCAACATGCAACTCATGTAGAATATTAAGCCTTAAAGAACAATGAGGTATACATAGAGCATTACCTCGAAAAAGATACCCATCTTGCACATGAAATTCTCCTCTTGTACTTGACTTTCATTCCTCCCAAAGAACTCCAAAGTCACGATCAGTCTCATATAAATCCCGTAACACCTCAAATCCCACAACTTGTATTTTCATC
>JAYMTP010008405.1:0-10088 GCA_036897365.1 Geranium brycei
AAAAATGTTACAATTCATTTTAACATGTCAAGTTGTGTCAACCAAACAATCCGTTTATATTCAAATTCGAATCCAACCCGTCATATTAAATACATATCAAGCTAAAAACAGGTCAATAAAAGAGTAAAAGAGATAAATAAAATTTTTATCAAGCAATAAAAAATTCACTTCTTTAACTTAAAGAAAAGTCGTTTGTTAATTTTGGATAAGATGTGAGAAATGTAGTCTTTAATTACACTAGTGGGAGTTGAGAAATTTCCCACACTATGGAATATAATAATGAGGAGACGAAATTTGTCAACAATTTAACCACGTGACACAATTATTTCTTCAACAATTATATATCAATATATATGTAAGCAACCGCTCAGACAAAGTCTTCGGAATCATCGAATCTAGGTACGTTGTCACCCACCATCTCTTCTCATATGACTCATCATCATCTACCTCGAGCCCAAGAATCATTTTTTTAAAAATAAATAAATAATCATTATATAGTTGACTTATTATTCATGCGACTGTGCATGCACATGGTTGTTGACCGCCCCTTGATTCACAAGTTAAGCCAACTGTTTTCTCTTCTCCATTTTCTATTCCACATTAATTATATAAAATAAATAAACTTGACATCACTCGCTTGAACGTGACTTAATACCAGATTTCGAAACTCAGCACAACATTCAGGTGGGATGGAGTTTAAGGATAATTAGAAAAAACGATATAATATTCAAAAAATAAAATAAACTTGACGTCGGAATCATCACTTACATGTAAAATTCAATTAATTACTTATCTACTAATATAATATATTATAAATTTTAACTAATATTAACCGTGAGAATTAAACGAGTCAATTTAAGTTGATCTCGATAAGGATTTCGCATTGAACTAAGATTTTAAATTGAAAGTGTGTTTAATAATTAGTGAACAAAGAATACTCCACCTTGATGTATATATTACATATTTTAAAAGCATGATTTTATTCAATAATATCTAAATCTTAATATCGACTTTTATTACATTTAGGGTTGGGTCTCTCTTGGACACGACCCTTGTTTTCTTGGAAAAAAGCTAAGGCCGGCTTTGAACTTGTTCTGTGTTTGTAGACCACACCAAACACTATTTAATACATTGGTCATGGGATTTTTTACTTCATTTTCCACTTAATAAATTATTATGATCCCTGATAAGGTATTTGTGATTGGTTAATTAATATTTGTTTTATTCAAATTATTGTCACCCATCTTAACAAATAATGTATGGCTATATTAATTATATATATAGTTGATATATGATTCTATCTTTACGGTTAGACAAAACATGGAAATCAGATTTTTATGAACATATTATAACAAACATTTTAATATTAATACTACTATATATATTCTATTGTTAATGCATTATTGCATATCATGCATTATCATGAATGAACTTTAGGAAACCACATGTGAATTTTGATTCTACATGCAATTACATTGAAAGGTGTGATTAATTTTGGAAATACCCACTCCCCTTAATCAACTAATATATGCAAATTTATGTAATTAATCATATTTAATTAGGTATGTGAATGTGATGTAGAGTGGACCCACAAGCATAATCATTTTTAAGTTGATCACTAAATATTTATGCGGTCCAAGTTTAGCAGAGAGTAGGTTTATATTCACATCATTGTTGTTAAATAATCTCGACAGTGATGCTAATTAACGGCAATGATAATGACAAATAATGTTCCTAAAGTTTCCATAATCATTCAAGCTTATTATTTGTTTAATAAGTAATTAAATGTTTGAATTTATAATTTGATGGTCAAATTTTGAGCAAGGGTTTCGGCAGAAGTGAGAAGAATTCAAGTATATATTCAGAATAGACAGGAACTTCTAAAGCTAATTCAGTGGCTATTAATATTAGAGAATTCAATATTTAATTTAAACATGGAAACTATAGCTACATATATAGCTACACATATTGAGTTAATTGGGGAGAGTTTATATACACTCGGGTACAACTCCAAAAAAATGTTAAAACGTCAAAACTCATGTAAAACCGTCAAATATGAGACGTGCATTATCTCATCGTGCGACATGTGGCAAGATTCAGTATGTTCTACAACATAACACTACATGTTCTACAACATAACACTACATGTTCTACAACATAACACTACATGTTCTACAGTTTTGACATTTTTTTTGGTTTGTAGTTGATATCTTCTATATATATATTATCACACACGTTTTTTCCCTTAAATACTTAAATGCCATGTGAAAATTAAAATAGCAACATCACCTCCTTTATTTTAAGAGTGAATTTTTCTTGAGATTTGAAGAATAGTTGGATTGAAAAAACACTCAATGTGAAACAAAAGCGACTCACTTAAAAAAAAAAATTCAAGTTTACAAATAAAAACTCTAAAATATTGTATTAACCTATTTTAAGATCTAACATTTAGTAGTTTCATTGGAACTATTTTCATGTATAGATCATGTTGAGAATCTTGTTGGATCAAATCTAACAAATCTCTATTATGTAAAACTCTATATGTGGTCTAGTGTCTTTGACCTAGAAAAACAATACACAAAGAGTATAGCTATATATTCTGATATGATGTTAAAGTTTGATTAATTTAAAAACTTAAACTAATGAGCAAAGACTCGTTTTATTACCAAGATTTTTTTCGATTCATCTTCATGTTAGGTCCACGCGTGAGTTCAAATTCTCACATCGGAAGATTACAAGGCGTAAATAGTTTATATACACATCGGACCCCAAACTCAATAGGTTAGTCTTTTGGGTCAAATGTGGGCTCTAATGTGTGTATGAGCTTTCTTGTGTGCTCCTCCTGGGTAAAGCTTGGATCTCCCAAACAGTGGTATCATAGGCTTGGTTCCGGTAAACTCTCATGGAAAAACGGGTCATATACTCTACCATACCTTGTAAGACCAGGACCATGATCGACTCCTCTCACGGGGAGGCTAAATAGGATGAAAATAGTGATTTTTTTATTAAGTAAACCAAGCAAAGTTTGGGCTTGGAGGAGACAGCCTAATGTGGAGAGTGGGATTGTTAAGTTCACATGTGAGTTCAAAGTTCCACATCGGAAGATTACAAGGTGTAAGAAGTGTTTATATACACAATAGACCTCGAACCTAATATGCTAATTCTTTTGGTCAAATGTGAGGCTTAATGTGCGTAAAGACCTCTTTGGGTGCTCCTTCTAAATAACGTCTGGATCTCCCCAACCCTCCACTCACAACCCCTTATGTAGGATGACATATATAAAATAGTAGAAGAAAATAAACCAAATTTTATTGGAATAGACCCCATTTACCTCCCCCAATTTTCTAATTTTATCAAATACATATACCAAATCAATGTGGGAAATGCTTCCTTAAATTAAAGCAAGGGTAAAATGTTTGAAGATGTATACAAAACAACCCTATATATCCGTATAACACAAAAACAACTAAATAAAATTGAGTCACATATGTTAGATTTTTGTCGGAGTAGCAATTAATCAACCAACATGCAATTGTTGGTAATGATTTTATAGCAAATAATAAAAGGTACACAAAGTGGGTCAGTTGAGCCATCGTTTCGCAACATTATATAGGCCCAGACAAGCAAAAATAATTTGCCCCATCAACCTTAAAAGCATCAAACAATATACAATAGATTTAATCATAATCATAACATGGTACAAATGATGAGGGAGACAACAAAACCAGGCTAATGATTTAAAATCAGACTCACTCAAAAGCTAATGACAAAAATATAAATTTATTATTTAAGCTAAATATTGATTCAAAAAAAATGAAAAAACTGCAAGTGAGAGATAAGAGTAATTTATGATAATAATGATATAATTGAGTAATTATTGATTAACTTAGAAACTCACATTCACACGTAGAAACTTATATTTATTATTTAACTTGATTTCATAATTAACATTGATATAGGGACAGTCTACACTTGTAAGTCAGTCAAATATAGTTTCATATGTCTTTATATAACATTATCTAACAAAGAATGTCATTATTTTATCAATTCAATGATACCTTTTAACCTACGTTGTAATAGATATTTTTCACCTGAATAACCGTAGTTAGGGGATGACAAATTGCGTGAGACAATATAGAAACCGACACATAAGTAAATTTATATGCAATTTGCCAGCAAAGACCATACTAATTTGCAAGCGTAAAAAGATAATTGAATCGATGTTAACCCATCGCTACACAAGTACACAATGTTACAAAGGTTAACCCGTTCGCTATACAGGTACACAATGTTACATAGTAATGGAATCATAGTTACACCATGATGAAAGCACTCGAACAACACAATGGAAACACAATTACAATTATGTCGACCATGCGCAGGGAATTTGCATGTCACGAAAAAAAAATCACTTCTAATTCTGGTGTGCACTTAAAATCTTAAATACTCTAAAACTTCACTAAATTCATCCATAATCGTCATCAATAAAATGTTTGATCTCATCTGCTGATATTTTAATCTAATGCCTCACATTAGTTCCTAGGTTTACATCACTAGAGAGAGATAATATATGGTCTCTTTAATCGCAATTCGCACTATAAGTTGGGCCAATTGGAGCCCAAACCAAAGGCACATTACATATAATGGGCCTTAAATATTCCTAAATCTTTTGGGCCCATTACCTTTCTCACAGTCTTCAACCCCTTATGTCAACAAAACGACATTAAAAGAAAAAAAACGATAAAACAAAAGGCGTTCCTCGAAACAAAAACGACAAGTCGTTTTAATCAACCAACAAAAACTCACAGTTGCTGGTTTCTTCTTCAGCTCGAAGCTTTGGCGCCTCGAAGAAAAGCCCTAATTCACACCATCTCCGAGCAATAGCCCTAATTTCGCCAATTGATTGTGAAATCGAAGCTCAATAGAAGAGAATCGGTACCTTCAGGTCTCATTGTATTGTTCTTCGCATCGCAATCAAGCCAATTTGAGCATGGATGCGAAGGACATATTGGGATTGCCCAAAAATTCGCTGCCCACATCGCAAGAGAGGAGGCCTAGGCCACAGAAGGACTCTCAGAGGAAACCAGATGGCATTTCTCGAGAGGTATTGGTGTCTCTCTCGATCTTCGTTGCAGATTTCTGGATTTTGAGCCAAGTTCTGGTTTCAATGCTCATTTACACTCTCGAGTTCTGTAGGTTTATGCGCTTACAGGTGGTTTGGCTCCTCTCATGCCTTCCATTGACACGTCTCAGCTGAAGAAACGGCCTCCTTCTGACGAGAAGGTTTTTTTTTTTGCTGATCTGAAATTATCCTATTTTTTGTGTACTTGATTTAGCATATGTTGTTGGTGATTCGTAGAAATTAGGTTGTGTTTGGTGATAAAATGTTGAAATTTTGGCTTTAGATCACCTGGCAATGGCTTTCCTTCACCAATTCGGCTCGAAAAGACGACATGAAGCTTTACCACTGGGTAAGTTTCTGTGCTTATCTGGAACTGACTCATATTCGCTTCCCTTTGAAATGCTAAGATGGATTTGTTCGTTAAGCCATTGGGTCTCTTGCATTTTGTAGGTCAGGGTTGTAAATGGTGTTCCGCCTACTGGTGACTATTCCTTTGCCAAATATAACAAGGTGTGCTTGTGTCTGAAGTGATTTTTTTCACGTTTGCCATACATTTTCCCTGGTTTTCTTATGATTGAATCTATTGGTACGTTTTGTTTTCATTATTTTGAGTTAATGGATTTAATGTTTAGTTTTGGTTGATGTGTGCAGTCTGTGGACGTTATAAAATACACAGATGAGGAGTATGAGAAGTATTTGACTGATACTGTAGGTATCAACTCTTGTATTTGTATTAATTCACTGACATTTAAGATTGTATTTCACTATTTTAATTTTTAAGTATATGTGATTTTAGATATCACACTTGCAATCAAAGTCCATTCCTTTATGCAACATATATGTATTTTATGGTTATTATTATGTGAGGTGTAATGTTTTCCAGGGTAATTATCTCGGGATCTCTTATGTTATGTTTTGTTATTCTTTAGATGTGTAATGTTTATATTGCATTAGTATGATGAATTTCAAGGATTTTTGTCGATGTCATTTTGTCCCGACCACGTATCTGATTATCATATGCCATGTCTTATTTCATCAGACGTGGACCAAGGAAGAGACAGATCAATTGTTTGATCTGTGTGAAAGGTTTGATCTTCGCTTCGTTGTAATAGCAGACAGGTTCTCATCATCCCGGTCTGTAGAGGAACTGAAGGATCGTTATTATAGTGGTATTTATCTTTCTAGTTTCATGAATATCACAACTGACCAAATGTTTTACTCATGTTCATTATTGTGCTTAATCTTTTTAACCGTTATTCTAGTGCTTAAATTTTACAAGTTCTTCAGTCTCGTTTGTACTATTTCTTTCTTTTCTCGGAATTGATCTTTCAGCAGTTATCTGAAAATTTCCTTGTTGATTGTGATTCTGTATATTTCTAGTATCTCGAGCCATATTGATTGCTAGGGCCCCATCTCCTTCAGATGTTGCCGGGAACCCACTCATTAAGGTGTGTAACTATATTGCTATACATTTTCTCATGGATTATTACAGTAGGTCATAATTCTTAGCTGTTTCTTTTCCTCCCTCCTGTCATCTATACCATCCTTTATGGCCTGATCAGTTCATATTTAAATTGCCATTATTGCCTTATTACTCTATCCCTCTTATCTTTTGTATTCAATGTAGGAACCTTACAATGTATCACAAGAGATAGAGCGCAAGCGTGCATTGTCAATGGTCCTCTCCCAAACAAAGCAGCAAGAGAGAAAAGATACCGAGGTAACTATATTGTTGTAATTTCGGAGAAGGGGATAAACTGTCAGTGCCGTCATGTTTAAAGTTATAAGGCTAGTGGTGTTATATTGTTGGTTACCCAAGTCATAGAAATCTACTTGTGCATTACCCATTGTTTATTTTTTTCAGGTTCTTGCTGAAGCAAAAAAAATTACTGAGTCAAGAATGGCTGCTAAGGTAAATGTTGAAACATAAATTGTGCCTCTCATATCTAGTAGTTAGTGGAGTTCATAATCACTATCTGAAGGTTTATCTAGAATGCTTTTATGATGTAAGTAGAAATCTCACACACCTAATGACATACATGCCCACAAAACTCACACTTGTTTCTATGCATATGTTTTTCCAATTATCTTTCGATAAGCAGCAGTTATATTACATTGCTTGAAAGCTTCTATACTGAGTTAAAAGTGGGAATTTCGCCTCCACAAACTTGATTCTCATCCTTAACTTTGTTGCTTTCCACATCTAAATTCATGTACAATAATCATGTTAATTGCATCTAATAACTGTCAATTGCTTTTAGTTTTATACACCGGAAGGATACATTCATCTTATCGTATGGAGTATAGTTAAGATTTCTTCCTAACATGGGTGTGTTATCAAAGAACATACTCTCGTCTAATTAATTGATTCTGTGCCTCGTAGGCTGCGGAAGAGTATGAATTGCATGTCATGTCAACTACGGGTCCAGAAAATTCCGAGAGGGCCGTATCACCTGCTTCTAATGTTCAGCTTTCAGCTGCAACAGTTTCACCATCAGCAGTAATACCAGATAATGCCTCTACCCTGGCTTCTCTTCGCATGGTATGTCAATGACCTTACAAAAGTTGTTCACTTATATATGTTGCTAGATAGTACTGTACTTGGGAAGACATCTGACTGGTGTTGATAATTTTCAGCTTCGTGTTTATTTAAGAACCTATGGACTTGAACAAATGGTGCAAGCTGCAAGCGCATCTGCTGGACTTAGGACTATCAAGCGAGTAGAGCAAACTCTGCAAGATCTTGGGGTTTGTACATTCTCCATTGCTCCCTAAATTATTGGTTACATTTCTTTTTCTTGTCATTTTTTTCTGATGACAACTGGAGGTTTTTTTTCTCGACCCCTTTCATTATTTCAAATGCTTCCATCTTCTCATGATTTTTCTGGTAATTTCTCTGTCGCATTTAGCTATCAGTTAAGGTATAATAGGAGTTATTTCAAGAAAATGTATTGTGATTTGATGGAGTAAATTTTTTATTCTGCAAGTAACAGTTCATTGATTTTCAAAAATATTGCTTGTATGTTGACTCTTTATTATTGCTTAATAGGTGTTTCAATGCATGATTGCAAAACTTAAATAGCTTCATTCCTTCCATTCAAATTACTCCATTTCAAATGTTTATAATTTAAATTATTCTGTAAGTTATTATTTAAATACTCCCTCTATGTGAACAAGAAAAAAGGCTGTAAGATAGGGGCTTTTGTGCTGCAGGTTAATTTAAAACCAAAAGTTCCAACAAAAGCTGTTTGTGCCGAGCATCTTGAACTAAGAAAAGAAATTCTGACTCTACTGAATCTACAGAAACAGGTATGGCATAATGTAGATTTTTGTCCATTTATATTTTATTTTCAAGGTAACAAGGGTATAGTTCACATTCACAATACAAATGCAAAATTGTAGACGAACCCGTGCTTCTTCTTGTTTTGTTGTAATCTTTGTTTATCGGGCATTTAACCCACTTCAATATCTAATCCATATTCTGCCATCTATTTCATCATCTCTTGTGACATTGGGGTGTTAGCCTTTTTGCAATACGATGGGTAAAAAGTATTGATGGCCAACATATTGATATGCTTTACATGCCGTCTATACTGATTCTCTTGTAGGGAGTGATTGATACCACTGCACTAAAAAGTAGAAACTCAAACCCTATATAGTATATGCACGTATGCTATATTGGGTCCTCGATCATACCACATCCTCTGCAGCCACTTTTTCAAATTACTTAAGTTAATGATGGGTGGTGAAATGCTAACCAGGTGCAATACAAAGAGGCAGCAGAAGGCTCGACTTTTCGTGACGGTCCATACACTGAAGCACCGGGCACTCCTAAGGTTGGTAGACGAACCTTTTCTCTTAAAAAAGATTTTCTGTTTAATCATGCTAGTTTCACTATGTAAAACATGAATTATTCACTCAACAGCGTCCCGGTCGTGCTGGTGATCAGGATCGAACATTTGTTCCCGACTCCATAGGTTTTGGAGGTAATAATAATATAACATTTGTTTCCGTAGAGTTCATTTAGATGAACCCGTTTTGGTAATGCTATTTAAATCGTTTATGTCAGCTGGGATTTCAGGAGATAGAGTTGCCAAAAAGGACCAGAAACGCAAGGTACATATTATTCCATTACTTCTCCCAGATATCATTTATCGGTTTTCTTTTTAATCAGATTTAATGTTCCTCTTCAACTTCTTTGTAAACAGATAACCGGAAGATTGTCTGAAGCTCCCTCGTCTCCGGCAGCGCATAAAAGGCCAAGAAAGTTGAAGGCATCGGATCTATGATTCTATTTGAAGAATTAGGTAGAGTTCAATATGATCATCATCATTGATTCATGATTCGTACGTTACTTGCAAAAAGGCATGATCTATACTATTCTTGTAGTTAATATTCTGAAATCGGTGTCCTGAAATTTCGCAGCAGGTTCACCAATCTTCCACACGGGCTCTGCTCCACGCTGAGGGGAATGTTGATTAACGATCAGCCCCTCGGAAGATTTTACCAGATGTCCAAACTAGATGATTAGTCTGAGGTTGTCGTTGTTGTAATTACTTGGTCGAAACGAGCTTGCGTTACACTTTCGTTGATAATTTCTGCCATTCAGTTTTTATCAATCTGTTTTCATGAAAACCCTCTGCTGTTACATAATTCATTCTCTTACATAACCATCAATCAATGGCAATGAAGTGTATACAAAAAATATGAAATTGGATAAAAATAACCCTACTCCTAATCTCAGATGAGCTAATTGCTCCGCGCCGAGCTCGGTTTGTGTCAATCTGAGTGAATCCTCAATCTCATTCCTATTGTTTCCTCCTTGGAAATTTTGGCAAGCTCATTAATGCATCATTATTTCTTCGCTGAGCAAAAAAAAATTCTCAATCTCAGATGGGTAGACATTGTCCAGCAAGCCATCAGCCCCATAATGATCATGTCTCCGAGAATCACATCACAATCAATC
>JAYMTP010008406.1:0-10085 GCA_036897365.1 Geranium brycei
GCAGCCGAACCAACCCCCAAATAGTATATTTACATACAAATATACGAATAAAGATTAGCCACACGATCATTTGATCGATGGACCACATGAATCATGGTTATTGATGGCATTCCGTGTAATTATGGTATTTTTTTGTCTAAATCTACAGGTTTTCTTGCGGAAATAGTAGGTCTCTTCGTCTTTTACTCAAATACCACATTTTGAATTATGATTTTTACCCTTTAATTATAGGAATAATTTGCTGAATATTTTCATTCTCTTTCCGATCTTGTCAAACCCTAGTGTTATCTCTATAGATATGCGTTTTATTTTTTCCAAGCAATCGTTATTTTTTTATTTTTCCCAAGCAAATTATTCCGAAAGAGTACGAAAAATGGGAGTTTCTCGAGTACCTGGCAATTCCCGGCAACGAGCTCGAAGGGAAGATTCCGCAGGAGATTGGAAACCTGACGAATCTCAAGGAGCTTTATTTGGGTTACTACAACAACTTCGAGGATGGCTTGCCCGCTGAATTCGGGAACTTGTCGTCGCTGGTGAGGCTCGATGCGGCGAATTGTGGGTTGACTGGAGAGATTCCGCCAGAGTTTAACAAGTTGTAGAACTTGGATACTCTGTTTCTACAGGTTAATGGGCTTTATGGTTTTGATTTTCTCGTTTGTTAGACTCTGACATGCCATATTCCATCTTCCGATTTGCAACATATTTTCAGGTTTTCATCTCATATGCGCACAATTCCTTATTTCCATTTCATATCATGTTTCGTGTTTCATCCATACATAATGAAAACATGGAATTATGTGATTTTGTACAAAATGAAATCATAGAATCATTAGAACCATGTAATGGAATCATGAAATAATTAGAAACATGAAATGGAATCATGAGATTATGTGCAAATCAACCTTAATGGAACCATGAAATAATTTGTACTTACTTTCATGAGTACATTTATGTTATTTCATTCAATTCCTTTAGTTTACATATTTCATGTTTCCATCTGTATCAGAGTTTGAATTTAATTAAATGTTGTACTTCGTCATTTTTGATTTTGGACTTCGTTTTTGATAATTCTGAATATTTATCACAAATTCAAATCCCTAAAATTGTGTATATTTATTACTCAATTTCCTATTTTAATGCATATTATTGATTATTATAATCAAACAAAATAACCACAATACATTTTTAATTAATTTTTAATTCATCAAATCATAGAAGTATCTGAACCATCAATGAATTATAACTAATGAATGTGATTTATTCCTATATTTGTGTATGAGCACTTATTTATAACCGAGTGCATCCCAATGATAATGGTGATTTATTTGTTTAGCAATTGATTAATTATGCTAAGTGATTTTTTAAAAATAAGCTCTTTAATTATAGAGCATGTGTGGTCATTGTAGATGATGGGAAGCTTCATGATTTGTCCTCATTACTTTTCTGACAAAAAGATCAATCTCCCTAACAAGGACATTTAGGCTTGATTATAGCCAAATTCATGCACGATCTAAAAAGGTATATAATTCCCAACTTCTCTATTTACAAAATAATAACATTTATTTTATAAAATACTTATAATGTGGTTGATCCACTGATAATTACAACGACGGATAGTTTATTACATAGAAAGATGACATTATTATAAACTGAGAGAATATAGTAAAAAAAATGTATCTACATAATTCTTAATAAATAGATGTGTATTGGATAGATACATAATTTTCATAATTATTTACTCAAATTAACATATTAAGCTACCTCAATTAATTCGATTCTGATAATTAACTATTAATTCCAAACCTTAAATTTATTATTTATGTGATAATGCCCAATTGGGAATTGAAATAGAATTATTGGGTAGGGCAAGAACATGTGTGAAGAAATGAGAAATAGACATCACCATTTTTGTGGGTTCCCACCTTCACTATTTGTGGATGGAATCAATTCACAAACAAATCAATGCCTATTGTTTTGTAGACACTAACATCTATTTTTCCTAATTAACTAATCAATCTTGAGTTCCAAAACTCAATCATGGAGATCAAGCTTAACACTCTTGGAGGCTTAATTTGGATTTTATTTCAATGCTCAAAATTAAAAAGGTTATTGGATTTTCAAAATATTTTCAAGAAAGCTCATTTTGGGCTTCTATGAAATTGGTTATACAAAGTTTTAACCGATACTATATATCTAAGTTTGATGGATGGGATTGTTCATTTTAGTTCGATAAAAATTTAAAATGAAAATCTTTGGTTGTCTTAATTTTAAGCAACTTATAAACTTTCAATATTTAGACAGACTGCTAATTTGATTTTATATTCTAATTTTTTTGTTCTTATCTTAGTTAAAAACCAAATGAAGTTTTTGGAACCCTAAAAGTTAAACAATCCATGTACAAATAAAAATGTGTTTTTTTGGAAGACATAAAAGTATATGTGTTAGATATGCTTTGAATTGGTTTTGATTTAGTTATTCAGATTTTGTGATATAGTTTATGCTTAATTTGAATCGCCTATTAAATTATGGTTTTTTGTTTCACCATTTTCTATCATGGAACCGTGTCGAATTTACTTGGTAAATCTGTAATTTCTCTCTCTCAATTATGCATATGAACATGCTCGGCACAATATCGACAAACACATAAATTCAATATTCTTCTTTGCTGTTAGATTTTAATTTTTGTTTCACATTATCTTTCTTGTTATGATGATCCATGTATGAAATGTAATTCATAAACAATAATTGAACATCAAGACTAATAATAGGGGAAATTCTTGATCACTACCCTCTACTATACAACTTTTGCATGTCACTACCCTATAGGTTTTTCTGTTGCACATCACCACTGTATGATTTCATTTAGTTGCATCGTTCATCATAGAGTTAAGTTAGTTGCATACGTTGTTAAAAGTAGTTTTTTATTTTTAATATTTTTTTTGAAAAAATAATTTTAAAAAAAAATAATTTTGAAATCAGTTTTATTATTTATGTGATAAAAAATATTTTTTTTAAAAAAAGTTCAAAAGACATTTATTTTTAATTTTTGAATTTTTTTAATACAAGGGTATTATGAACATTTTACATCAAACTTAACTCTGATGGACGGTGCAACTAAATAAAACCATACAGTAGTGTTGCATAGTAGAGAGCCGTGATTAAAATTTCCCCGTAATAATATTACTAAAAAAAGTTAAATCTGGACCCATGTTAGGGTAACTCAGCCTGAAAACTGAGCCAATCACTCATAATTTTTGTTTCTTGAAAATTAAATCAAAAGGCAACTCAAATAAACCGAGCCAATCACTCACATTAAAACTAAAATAAAAATGAGACCTCACGTAAAGTCGTTAGGTCTAATCCTCATATCTCTGTAATATTAAAAATCAAAATCACAACTTATGGTTTTGACTACTAAATTAGGGCTTGACCAATTTGAACAACTAGATAATTCACTATTCAAATTTACTCAACTAAGGCTCCAAATTTTCCTATTATACTCACTCAGATACAACAAAGAACAAAGAGTTACATAACATATAAATTACCCACAATACCAAACACTGGTTTGAGATTGAGACCATTTCATCATCAGAGAAACTACAAACCATCACATCTTAAACCTCTAAAAACACAATCACACCGATGGAAAAAACTTGTTCAAATTAAACGGCAAAGAATAGAACTCTTCGCTCCTGGTATCCGTCTTGAACGACCTGAACCTGTCCCACCAATGCATGCCTCGGTCCTTCCTCGTGGCGATATCCTTCTGGCGAAGCGTAATGTCAAGAAACATCGCCAAAAGGCCGGCCACAAACGCCTCCGACGAGAATGGCACGTTGATCATGTCATTGAACTGTCAACAACAGAAATATAGTGATTAATTTTTCGTGATATGAACTTATGAAAATGAAAATAACTGTTTACTTAGAAAATTGATGATAATAAATTTCGTGTTATTGACTCGTGAAGATAAAAATAACCATTTTTGTGGAAAATGGATGATAATAATTTTGTTTGTTATGAACTTATGAAGGTGAAAATGGATGATAAACTTTTGTGTTATGAACTTATGAAGATGAAAAATGATTGTTTCCGTAGAAAATTGATGATATTAATTCTCGTGTCATTAACTTATGAAGACGAAAATTACCATTTTCGTGGAAAATGGACAATAATAAATTTTTTTGCTATGAACTTATGAAAATGAAAGTTTACGAGAAAATGGATGACAATAATTTTCGTGTTATGAACTTATGAAGATGAAAATGCCCTTTCCGTAGAAAAGAGATGATTAAAGTTTTCGTGCTATGAACTTATGAAGATGAAAATGTTCGTTTCGTAGAAAATGGATGATAATAATTTTCGTGTTATGAACTTGTGAAGATGAAAATGATGGCTTTCGTGGAAAATGGTTGATGATAATTTTCGTGTGATGAACTCATGAAGATGAAAACGATCATTTTTGATGAAAATGGATGATAATTTTTCGTGTTACGAACTTATGAAGATGAAAATGATCGTTTTTATTGTAGCATACCCATCTTGCGCTCGTATGGACTGGGCTGTAGCCTTTGACAACAGTGTACTCGTTGAAGTATTGAGGAATCGAGAAGCCCATGAAGATGGAGAAACCTAGTATGAACTTTGTTCTGAAGCTGTTTAGATTGCAAAATTGGAGGAAACTAAGTCCTGCTGAACCTGATCGCCCAATTAATCAAATACTTCAGTGAATAATTTTTTACAGTAATAAAGCAATAAATCCATATATTTTTCATTTAATTGCACATACCGACATAGGCGAAGAAGAGGCAATACATAGCAGCGACAATTGGTGCAGGAATTGAAGCAAATACGGCCCCAAACTTTCCTGCATAACCATGAATATATATTTCACAATTACAACACGAAAACAAAATTGTACGTGTATGGAGAGGGAACAGAGTAGAGAGCAATGTTTACCGAGAATTGAAAAGAAAATCATGAACCCGGCGGATATTTGTACTACCCTTCTGCTTCCAACTCGTGTAAGCGCTAAAAGACCCGCATTTTCACTGCAAGAGAGCAAAAACACGTCATTGCCAACAGACATTGTTTCTTGAAAATGTACAGAGTTTGTGCATGAGAGAGGCTTACACAGAAACGGAAGATCCAGCACCGGTTCCAAATATCCCCGAAAATAAAATTCCAACTCCCTGATGGAATAAACGAATAAATAAGCGTAGAAAAGAGGATGTGTGTTTCATATTAGAGTTTAGATGTACAATGCAAGTTTGATAGTTGAGTTATTACTGACCTGCCAGCCAACGCCGCGGCTAAGGATAGAAGGCGGCAATGGTGTTGCGCTCGCATACCTCGAGATGGCAAAGAAGACGCCAGTAGACTGCTCAATCAAAGAAGCATCAGATATTAATCGAAGCAATATGACAAAAAGTTCTAAAACTCGAGATTAGGGAGAATTCAACAAGACGAAAAAAATAAGGAGTTTTGAGGGCTCGAGGAGAAATTGACAAAAGTCATTATGTATTAAATAAAAATATTTTCTTAAAATAAATATTTTTAAATAGTTTAATAAGTTAAAATAGAAGGAAAAATTATAGAACAAATTCAACGCATAAAAAAATACAGATAAAATAGACCACCGAGAACGAGTTTTAAAATTCAGTCCAAAACTCTGCCAACTCGATTTTACCTAGTTCTCAAAAAGAAATCGGAAGTTTTAGAACACCAACTAATCCTAAAATGTAGTTTGTTTATAAGACGAAAAGCAAAAACTAGACAAAACCTCGACGAGGGCAACGAAGGAAGCAGCCATCATAGCAAAAGCCTCTCCCGCGTCAAACGTGGGCGCTCCCCATTGGAAAGGATACGGCACTCTTATCCTACATTTCCAAATCCATGAAAAGGGTTTGATAAAATGAAGCAGTGTGACGGGAAAATAAAGTTTCGGTAAGGGAAATCAGCATGAGAGCCTTACCATGGAGCAGCACCAATAATTCCAGCTCGATCAGTCCGGCAGGTTAATTGAGTTTTCGGAGACGTATTCTTATAGGCCCCGCCCACGGTGAGCAGGTGAGCGTAGATCCAGACGATGATCACGGAGAATATCACAGCAAAGCGGTCAAACACGGGTTTCTCTCCTTTCATTATATGCGGTATATACTGCACACAAACAACACGAGCTCGAGACACGATCAATTTCCTAATAATTTAGCTATCTATTCACATTATCCGAATGCAAGAAATTGATATGCAAATTAAAGAATAGTAGCAAACCTGAGAAAATATCAGCAGAAGGACGAGTTGGGGAAGCCCGATCTCGATACATTTCGCAAGCTACAATTATCAAAACAACAAGTCATTTCAAGAACGGGTAACAAAACAAATCCAATCTCGACGACAAAAAACCAACTCGCGCACATACCACCGGAAAACCAAGCTCGTAAAGCCCAAAACCTGACAGAGCTACAAGAGGAACCGCAGAGAGAGGACTCAAAAACCTAATCAAGCATAGAAGATAAAAAAAAATTACTAATCACACCATTGAGAAAACCGTAACTTGAAAATAAAAATCCCGTATTCTATCATCATTGACGTAAGCTGAAAGGGTACTATGCAATGATGATTATGTAATATCTCCGGTTGACCAAGTTCGACCAAAACCTTGCAACATTGCGCCAGAGGCCGCTGAAGCCGAGAACGATCTGAAGAGTTGAAGCCACAATGAGAGCGCCCTGAGTTCCACGCATTATCTTCTCGAATTTCTGCATACATATACAGTCACCGATTTCAGAAAACTACTCAAGGAAGAACATAACCAAGAAGCAATCAAGATTAAGCAGAATTTTCATATACAAACCTCTTGAGGGTTTAGAATATCACTGTACCGACCAGCCAAGATGATCGAAATGGTGGTTGGCACAAAGGTGTAAGACGCGCCAATGACAGCAGGCAGTCGGGTTCCAAACATAGACTGGAAGAGCGTGTTCAAACCGGCCACAAACAGCAGTGTCTGGATCATCTTCGCTTTCTCTTCCTAAAACAATAAAATCATAACACGGCTTGAGAAAACTGATTAGCTTCAAATTCGATATTTTCAGCGAAATTATGGGGGCTTACGTTTGTTCCTCCCATTTGGGGCACCAGAGAGGTTGGGATCATGACTGTTGTGCCAAGCATCACCAGGTAGTGTTGGAAACCAAGTAGAATCGCCTCCGCTTCATCAAGAAAAAACTCAATATCAACTTCAATTAAATTTAAGTACTCCACAGATAGTTACATGCATCCATAGTGCTTCCACCAATAACATATCTACAATAATCAATATATAACTGTTGGATATGCCTCGAATCGAATCAGGACCCACTGAGATTAGACAGTAGAGGTGTCGGGGCAAAGTGCCAGATTTGTGGGTTTGGGGACTGAAAGACGCTCCCTGTATGTTATGTTTGTAGAGAAACTTGTGATCACGACAAACTGTTTGACAGATTCTGTCATCTGTTTGTTTATATAGTCGACACATTATCCGCGAAACCCGTTCATTTCTAGGTATTATTTTGTTATTATTACAGCTTCATTTAGATTTTTTGTTTGGTTCTACACTCATCTTTTCACTTTATAACAATAATAGGAAAAAACCGAAAAACAATTGATCAGCCAAAAATTGCAATATTGAGAAATGATCAATAAATGAGTCCACCAAGAACATCTCCACAGCAACCCCCAAAAACAGTTACATGCACAATCAATACATAACAATTTTTCTTCACATAGGACTCAACATTCTACAAATGAACAACAATATTGACATAATCAAACAGTACAACATGAAAAAACTCATATTGAGCAGAACAAGAAAATGAAATGTCAAGTAAATGAAGAAAAAGAAACTCACGCCATGGAGGAGGGCTAGTGATGCAGTAAGAAATGCTGGGAAGCTGGTCCTTCACCGGATGTGGTTGAAGCTCCTCCTGTTTTGGCGGCGGCGCGTGGTTTCCACCTCCGGCCATGACTCTTCTCTTTCCACCTAAAAAAAAACCTATCCCAAGTCCCCAAAACCACTCAAAACCCAAAAATTACCAAAACCCAGATGCCAAAAAAGGTGAAGCTAAACACCCATTTAGTTCAAAACAAGAAAAGCTTTAGGCTTTGGACAAAGTAGTGAACCAGAACCAAAAAAGGAACAGTGTTTACTTATCAATGAAGGAGTGTAAAACAAAGGAAG
The DNA here is from genome assembly GCA_036897365.1 of Geranium brycei. NCBI lineage: Eukaryota > Viridiplantae > Streptophyta > Magnoliopsida > Geraniales > Geraniaceae > Geranium > Geranium brycei. Next base: position 8,225 of record JAYMTP010008406.1, read on the forward strand.
GTCAAGGGAGTGAAATGTAGTGTCATGAATGAGAAACTGTGATATGGGGTTTGGTTTTTACACCCCAAAACCCACTTGGGTCCAAAAAGCTAGTTGAAGGAGGAGAAAAGAGAAAATAGAGAAAAAAAGAAAGAGAGAAAATAATCAAAACACCTCCTAGAAGAAGAACCAAAGAATCTCCTTTTGATGGCCACAATTTGCAGTATTTTTTATATTTCTATTTTAATAATTTGCATATGCTTCTTTTGCCTCTATCACGTAAAGATAAAGCTTGTCCCAAAGCATCTATTCAAATCAAGCACTCATTTTTTTCCAATTTTTATCGAATTAACAAAATCAATAAAGCTGGCATTGAACATTAAACACACAGTCAGCTTTTGGGCCTTTCTGCTGCGAGGACTCAAATTTCAAAAAGAACAATTTAATTGTTTTTGTAACTCAGTTTCTTTGTTACTGAGCTGTAGCATACAGGCGTGTACCTTCCCACAGAAGATAAATCGCTTTCTCTACCTTATGAATGTATCTGGGTTCTATTGCTTTTTGGTTCAGTGTTTCAGAAACACAGAGCAATGTAAATTGAAATGCACATCAAAAGATTGGGTTTAGAAGAATGATTTCAAGAATTGGACCAAATGGGTCTCATGAAAATTAGGTTTGGGTCAGTCAAACTTGAAGGACAAGTTTTGAATGCCAAGTAGGTACGAAATGTTTTTGGCTGATATTTCAAGTCACGATGACGGATAAATAAGATTTTTTTTCTCAAAACAAGAAATATAATGAGCATTAATAATTGTAAAACTCAAAATGAATGATCATAAAACCGTATTTATATAATTTACAGATAATGTTTTGATGGGGGAGAATTCAATCATCAAATAGTTTGATTAAATTACATAGTATATTATTTATACTGTTACATATGCTCTAATATAAATAGATTCAAAGCATATTCTAATATATATATATTAGAAGGTCAAGGAATAATATATGTTCTTAAAATATATTACAATCATATTAACATGTACTCTTTAATATGTATATATTAGAATACATGAAAAATATGTCGAGAAAATATATATTCTTGTAAAATTTGATACTATCATATTTTAAAATATAGTTAGACGCTGTTCGAGCAAACATTACATTCAATAACTAATTGATGATTAATCATGCACTAATAAGAAAATTAATCAAATTATCATATTAATTATAAAAAACTAATGGGACCAATAGATTTTTTTTTTTAAATACCGGATATTATTCCCAAACCATAAGGCCTCCCACCTTCTTCTATCCCCAAAACATGATGACTTGAAATAAACTAATCAACTTTAGTAAAGCTACAAAGAAAAAGAAGAAAAAGGAATTTCTTGAAGGTATAAAGAAGAATTTGCCTTTGATTCTCTTGTCCTTGATGTAGGAAATTTGAAGATCAATTCACTGTTCAATAACATGCTCTTTTGTACTACAAATCCAACCCCAAGAAATACTATATAATATACATACATTTTATCAAGTGCTACCAATATGTCAATATAAAGATGTAAATGGATCTGGGTAAAGTAAATTCAAAACATAACTTTTGATTAGATGCTGTAAATGTAAGAAAATAATAGTGACACAGGACAGGACCTTCAAATTTGACGTTTCCATTACTTTTGAGACCGTAAACTAACTGAGGTTTGAATGAGCCAATTTAACAAGACGTTTGACTTTAATTCACTAAATATTTAATAGATTTGGTATAATTAAACTCAAACAAATTTTAAGCTCTAATTCAACTCGTTTATTAAATTAGTCAAGTTTGAGTCAAACTTTTGTTTACTAATCTAATTAATCATATATTTATAATAAAATTCTC
>JAYMTP010008407.1:0-10084 GCA_036897365.1 Geranium brycei
GACACCGATAGCCAAAGAGCTGAGAGCCTTTTGTGCTGTGTATAAAACAGAGTCAACCTCATCCCCCGCTCATTTCATACATACTTACATATACATATACACATACACATACACACACACAGAATCAAATTCTGCAATTTTTTATATACATGTTTCTTGTTTCTGATGTTAAGAACATCTTGTTTCTCAGACGTTCAAGCTAAGCTCTCGTTTGTGTAAGTCTTTTTTCTTTCTTCCCTTTTTCCAGCCTCTGTTGCATCTTTTGCTGTTCTGGGTTCTCTTAAAAATGTCCATTCTCTTAGTTGTATGAGAAAGATTTGAGATTTGAGATTAATCAAAATTGGGGTTTGGGTTAAATTTGTGGGTTATGTTTTTATCTTGTAATTACCATCCCATGATGCTGAAATTCTGACTGGGTTTAGGTAATTTTGTTGTCTTTTATATGGTATTAGATCTTGACATAGAATATATTAATCCAAGGTTCTGTATTATGCTAATTATCACTTGCAAGGTCAGTTTGGAGAGGCTAGTCTTTTCTGGAATAACTGCTGATTTCTTTACTTTTGTGCTAAATTTGCTTGTTTATGTATGAAGATTAATCAGCTAAATATTAACAATCCCTTTATTGTATTTTAGATGAAATATCAACAATAGTTTACCACACCACATTAAATTGGAGGAAGAATTTCAATTGTTGTATACAAACATAAATCCCCAAAACATTGGTTTTCGTTGAGATGGGTATCTCAAATTTGCCATCTCCATCAGAAGGAATGCTATGCATAATATTGGTGAACACAGTACTTTCCATTTCCTTGGTGAAGGGCATGATCAGATCAGTCGTTGGAGTATTTGGCGTCGGTCTCTCATCATCCGATAGCCCCTCAGAAGCAATTCAGTACCGTTTGAGTCCACCCGAGACTTACGTCGAAGAGTTCAGGAGGCGGACACCTACGATCCGGTTTGAGAGTGTTTGTGACTGTAATCTGGCTGGATGTGTAGATAGAGAACACAAACACGAACACGACTGCTCGTTTTGTCTAACCGAATTTGAGCCGGAATCAGAGATAAACCACTTGTCGTGCGGCCATATTTTCCATAAAGTTTGCTTAGAGAAGTGGTTGAGGTATTGGAACATAACTTGCCCTCTGTGCCGTAACAGCTTGATTCATGATCCTGCGGTTAAGAGTATGTGTTAGGAAGATGTTTCATATACACAAAGACATAGAAAAAGATAGGATATGATAGAGAGTTTGTTTCTAGCAATGCGCCAGCTGAAACTCTTGTGCTTCAGATGTTGTGCGCTTCTCTAGTAGTAGTAGTCATTGGTGTTCCTGATGTTAAATATTGTTGGAGAAAACGTTGGTTTTAAATGAAATGAATAATTAGAACAAAAACATTCTGTTTTAAATGTAACGGATAATTTCACGTGCCTATCTCTATGTATACTCGATTTTCACTTACATCTCTCGAAACAAAGATATTTTTGTGAAGCCTCTTAAGTACCAACCATCACAAGTTACCTCACTCTGTTAATTTTTTTGAAAGTTTTGTTAACGTTTTTTTGGAAATGACGAAATACTCCTATATTTAAGAAGAATTCAATTCTTTTTAAAACATATTTTCTTTTACAAAATAAATAATAAAAAAATAATTTTAGCACAAAAATATCGATGTCGAGGGTATCTTGAATCAAATGATGGACGACAACATCTCTGATGTTTCGATCTCCTCCCTGGGTAGCCGAGCTAATTGGGTTGAATTCATAAGGTGGTTCATTTATTTTCAAGTAAATCTTGATTTGGCCAGGAAAGGAGGCGTCTTTCAATGGATCTCATTCACGGGATTACCTTCCATTTGTTGGTCGATGAACTCCATGAAGAGTATTGTTGTTCTAATCGGGGAAATAGTTTTCATCCACCCGGATTGTACCTCAGGGCACCGATTTGACAGAGCTTTGGTTCTTGTCCTGACTGATTCCTTGGAACCCATCGATCGGACGACCTCCATATTGGTGATGGAGAAAAGCTTCAAGGTAAAGATTTATGGGTTTGAATTAGCTGTTGTGCTCATTTCCCTATCTGGTCCTTCCCTATTTCAGAAATCGTCGTCGCAGGCCTCGAAGGCGTCTTCCTCGTCCCAGGCCGATTTTGATGAAGGTTCAGAGGACGGAGAATTTTTTGCTCCGGCGACCCTCCATCTAGCGCTGCCGATGTCTCCATTGATGCCCATCTGCCTTTCGAGGTCTCCAACGCTTCGATCTCGTCGCAGCGTGTTATGGAGCAACCTTTTCCCAAGGAGGCATTAATGGAGAGTGTTTCCGAGGCCATTAAGAAAAATATTCCAACTGATGGGCCTTCTAATGCTGGCCCAAAATGCTCTTATATGGGCTATTCAGATGGTGGGCCTCATGGGTCAAGTTCAGAGGAATGGAACACCCCCTTAATTGTCTTCTCACCAGAAAACGAAGACGTAAAAAGGGGAAGACCAAAGTCACAGCCAAAAGCGATGCCAGGCCGATTTTCGTCTCTGCTCTGTTGGCCCCTCCCGACAAAAATTCTTTCCTCTCGAAGTCACAACCTGACATTTTCACATACGATCACACTTCAATTGAAAGTGCTACTAGAGCGTGAGTTGTTTGCTAACAACTTGGTTTCCCCTCTAAGAATACAAATGAAGAGATAATCCATGCTTTTCAAGAGAATGAGATTGAAAACACTAAAGCTCTTTAGAACGCTTCATGATGCTCTTGTATTTCTTTTGAGTCTCTCTTTCCCGTTTTGGGAGTTTGATTCTCTTTTCATTAATGATTTTTTCTCTTTGCCGATCAAAAAAATAGCAAAAAATGATGTTTAAAAATTGTTTTTCATTTTTAATATTTTTTATAAAAAATTAGTTTTTATTATTTATTTTACGAAAAAATTATGTTTTAAAAGAGTTTAATTAATAATTTAAAATTTTAGTGGTGTTTTCGTCATTTTTAATAAAGAACCAAATTTTTAAATGAAAAAAAGTTAAAAAGGAGAGGAGTAAAGTGAAACTTGTAACACTTAAGGGACGTGTCTAAAACTATGGGGACTAAGTGATAATCGAAGGAAAATATGTAGGCTTATCAATAAATATAATTAACTATCCATTTTTTTTGCATTTGATTGTCATTCAACAGTTGCCGGTGATTTATTATCCTCGATTTCCTATTTATATAGCAAATTGGCAAACGAAACAGGACAACACCAAGTAGTCGAGCTCTCATATGTTGAGAATTAGAGAAAAAAACTTAGTTTTTCATTTTTGTGTTTTTCATTTTATGTTTGGTGATATTTTCAACACGGTTTAGAGCTCGTTAACATTATCGTTGTATCCTGAGAGACTACGAACATACAGAATGTATATAGACTTAAGGAAATCAGTCTTGAGTCTCGATAGAAACCACCCGAACAAATATCGAAAAGTTGTCCGGTGAAATTCGGTATTGAAAACAAATTTGTTTCACTCCAAACAGACTCATTTTGATCATAATTAAGCTCTGACCAAAACAAAAAGTCGTAGAAACAAAACGAAGAATTGAATGAACCAAAAATCAAAATTGTTGCAGGTACGTAGCTTATGTTAAACTATACATATAGTAGACGTACAGATTCACCATCTACAAATTGGTTTTGGTACGAACATAGTTCATACAGTCAGAATTAATTCTCGCCAAAACTCTAAAGTTGTAGAGGACGGAACGAAGAATCCAACGCCTTCAAGATCATAATTTACTGTAGTCTGTAAATATCTCTATACTCTCCAGATAGTAGCAGTACATGTTGTAACATTTTGTAAATTGTTCTTATTATTATATTCAGTTAATCTTGTTTATCGTTTATGGACTAACCCATTTTCTAACAATCCTAAGACTATATATTTGTTGTGTAGCAATACATAGATAACGAACATGTTATTCCGATAGGAGTTAAATCCAATTTGGCAATTGGTCAAACGAATATTTGGACAACTTTGCTAATCCTTTGAATTTTGTTTTTTTTAAGTTTAACCGATTATGTTTCTTTGCGAAACATGTGAGAACGATTAATACTTATTTTGGTTTTGTGGAAAAAAAATTATGGTTGATTGATTCCGTTTAGGAAAAGTTAAACAAATTTAGATTGATTAAAGTAATTGAAATAATTTAGTTTTTGTGAAACAAATTAAATTATCTCGAATTAATTACACGTGTGTTCAGATATGAGTGATAACAGTGTCAATAATGTTTTATTTAAGTGAAAGCAATAGCAATTTACAAAGTGAGAGAATGTTTTCAAGGTGTTGTCAAAGACTTAAACGGGCCAAACTTTGATAAGTCTTGTTTAACAAATTTAATTTCTTTTATAATCTTTACTGATAGTATGGAAATTTGTTAATAATGGTTGATCTATCTACCTTGTTAGTTTTTATTTTGAGCATATCTTATTTAATACATGATGATGTCAAACTAATACAATGTGTCTCAGCTATTTGCTTAGTTTCTGTTATCTAATAACAGACTTGACCTTTGTACAATATTTGAGGTTTGTCTACACAATTTTTTGGTTTTAACAAAATTATTTTACTTAATTAATAATAAATTTCAAATCGCTATCGTTTAAAATATGGGTTCAGTTTTATAAAGGATAAGCTAAAAAAGTTAATTAAGGGGTGTATTCAATTAGGATTTTAATTGATTTTAAATGACTTTTAAAAGTCCATGGATTCTTATAATTCTATAGACTCTTGCAAGTCTATAAAGAGTCTTGATGATTTTAATGGAATGATTTCAGATCTCATGGTTGGAGATGATACTTCTAAAAGAGTTTGATATGTATACAAAGTCTCTCAAAATCATTCAAAGTCATCCATTTATTAAAATCTCTCGAGGTCATTGACTTTTCCAATACAATCAAATTTTAAAAGTATTTTTAAAGTCATGATTGAATACCACAAGAGTTTAAAGGTATTTTTAAAGTCATGATTGAATACCACAAGACTTGGAAAGACTTCTCAAATCTATTAAAATTCTAATAGAATACACCCCTTAAGTTTGACCTCCAATTGGGCTAGATTTCACCTTTAAAGACTCACACAAAGTTTTCAATTTTGTACAGTTTAGGCCCACACAAGGTTTTCAATTTTTTACAGTTTAGGCCTCACATGCTTTACTTACTCATTTCTTCGTTTCTTCTTCACCTTTGAACTATTTCAATTATGTAATAACATTAGTATACAATCAATGGGTTTTAGTGAAACTTCATTTACCATTATGCAAATTACTGATTTGCATTGTAGTATCATTGATTTCTAGTTTTTACTGGGCTTTCATGTTGAAATCCATGCTTGAGTTAAGATTTCACATTAGAAGTGTACGAAGTGAAAAGAGAGTTTATATGTACATTAGATTTAAGACCCACTAGATTAGTCTTTTGGGTCAAGAGTGGGCATCTCCCCTTCCACACTGATCACTCGTCACATTAGGTTTGCTCCCCTTAAACCCCAAACAGGCCTTACCGGTTCGATTCAGTCCCTCACGGGTTCATCATCCTATCCTATCTAGACCCACCTCCATGAAGGTGCAATCATGGTTTCCCAAATGTTACCGGCCCGCCCATCTCCATGACGGTGCGATCATAGTTTTCAGGTGTTACCGACTCCGCTTACCAATAGCGAGTCCACAAGAACCTAGGCTCTGATACCAATTATTGGGGATAACCTGAGTTTTTACCAAGGAGGAGCACCCATGAGGACACCCATATACACAATAGAGTCCACTCTTGACCTAAAAGACTAGTCTAGTAGGTCTTAAGTCTAATGTGTATATAAATTCTTTTTTCACCTCATACACTTTCAACGTGGGACTTTAGCTCAAGTGTAGATTTCAACATTTGCATCCCTTATCGAGCAAATTTAAGGATTTTCTGCATTTTTATGTACATTCTCCCTTTCTTTTTAGTCATTTGATGTAATTGGAATTGATAAACTTTATGTGCAGAAAGTGAGATTATTCTGAAAGTATTGAAGGTTTTAGAGATCGGGCAGAAGGTGAAGTGTTAACATATTCACAGTTTTTTAGTTGTTTAGGAAAGAAATTTGATTTTTTTATTGGATGATTGAATTGCAATGTTATTTTAAGACGGGTTCATATTATTGTCAATTTTGGTAGCGATATATCTAACTTCAGAATCTTTGTTGGCAATATTATATAGTGATGTCAAATTATGTGCCAATCAGCATCAACTGTGCATTTCTACATCATTCAGAATCTAAAATAAAGACGATATGTTTAGGCACTTAATGAAGAATTTCCTTTTAAGTTGGGTATAATGTGTATGATAAACTTAGTGGTTTTATGCAATCACCCTTTCACTTACGCTGATGATAACAATTTGTAATAGGGAAAGAGTTTATCAATTTTTCTTAACAAAGTTACACATTCTATGTAGCCGAAATTTAACAAAATGTCAAGATTATACTTAATCATCCGAATGATTAATATTCTTCTACATCTTCACCAACAAATAGCAGCACCAATTTTTCTTAACAAAGTTTCACATTCTATGTGGCCGAAATTTAACATAATGCCAAAATTATAATGAACCTAAATGATTAATTTCCTTCTATATTGCCACCAACAAATTAAAGCCCCTAAAATACTTTAAACATCAAATTGTTTGAAAAAAAAATACCTAATTTATGTATTCAAATATTTCACGTCTTTGAAATTGATAAGGATGTGTTGGAATTATGCCATAGACACAATCAATATGTACAATTGTTAAGCACATAGTCAATTACTAATAGAGATTAATAAATGACTTTTGATGTTATCATATAATGATACTAGTTGATATCGAAATATGATAGACCTTGATCAAGCTGTATACATGACATTGTAATAGAGATTATGATAATGAGAGTCATGAATTATAGAGTTTGATCTAAATTTTTGTTCTTGATCGTAGGATCATCGTATGAGGACTACGATGATCCAGAAAGATCAATATATATATGACGGTACTCATGGAATGAGTATTAATGGATCTCATTCATTAAGTCATACGTATATATGATGCATATAGAGATATGATCATTGAACTGACCAAAATGAGATTTCCCAAATGGTGATATTGCATGTATTGTCAATTCAGAAATTCTCTTAAGGAAGGAGAAGTAGAGGAAGAGTGTTCAATATGTCTAATAAGGTTTGAGGAAGAATGTGAGATAAGGCATTTGTGCTGTGGCCATGTCTTTCACAGAGAATGCTTAGACAAGTGGTTGAACATGACATGCCCTCTCTGCAGGACATCTTTATTTCCTCAGTTAATTTCATGAGCACATATTGTAGCGTGTTCATGCTTGCACTTTGCACTGGACAATAATATTATGTTCATAGGTTTTTGTCATTTCTTGTTTTGTGTTCCAAAAGGCGAGAGTGGTAAATAATGTAAAATTCGATCAAATTAAAAAAACTGAAGTTATCTCATGGAGATGTTTCTACAATCTGTGTCAGCACAAGGATTAGAATCAGGGAAGATCGTGTTTATCACGTAAAATTTCCGTCACTTCACTCACAATCCTTAGTTCTAATATAACTTATTAGATGATTAATGTGTCAACTTCTAACACTTAGTAAATATTTTAAAACTTCTGCTAAAGGGTGCATATTTTATTGAATTGGGTTGGGATACATTAAATTCTGATATGGACTGGACATGAAAAATCCAGGTGAAGGTGCTAATTACCAACACCATATTCAATGTGATTTATCCAAAACCATACATGTCACTTTTGTAGATATAAGTACAGATTTGATTCCTCCTCATCAAATCCAACCATAGTTTCAAGATCTTCAGGTCTTGCTCTGCCTTGAATATTTCTCCAATTATGGAATCACATGTTAACGCAAATATTTCTCCAATTATGGAATCACATGTTAACGCAAGTAATTTAATTTATAACTGGTAAGTGCCGGGTCGATCCTGCAAGGACTATCAAATATTTGTCAAGTGACAAAAGCCTAACTAGAGTATGCATAGGAGTAATGTCACTGTGAATGTGCACCATATCACTCCAAATCTATAGGATAATAACATATAACTCTATCCAATTTTGACCGAATACATGCAAGGTAGCTGTATTTATTCTAATACATATTTGCTTTCAGATGAACAAAATATCCTCCAATGTGTGTTAAATTTTCAGATTAAAGCCACTTCATAATTCCGAAACACTTTCTGGCGACTCATTCCGGCAAACTAGATCCAAACTTGTAGAACGCCTATTTAATTGAAATTAAAGGACATCACTTGTGCGAGAATTGATCAGAAACTTAGTGTAAAGAACGACAAAGTAGAATATAACTCTAAGGATAATAGCATATAACTCTAAGGCTTGTATTCAAGTCAAAATCACCCTCTTAGACGAGAAAATGAGAATTTTGTGTGACCATTAGATAATATTTGGATGGTTATGTTTTTTGTTGACTTATCAATGACACATTAGTGTAATTATACACAACTTGTTATTTGTTTTTGTCTTTTAAACTAAATATAAGAGTATTTTTGTATTTTAATCATTAGATCATTTCCCTTTTAGTTACAATATTTAATTTACATAATTACGATTTAATTTATTTTCTATTTGAGCATTTCATGATTTCGATTTTACAAATACAAGATTCACATAAACTTTTTACTATTTTATAAGTTACTGTTTTATTTTTTAAATTTCGTGATTTTATTTGTACAACTAAAGGACTTATACAAAATGTTTGTTATTTCATGATTTTATTTTTACGACTTCATGATGCGGGTTTCATTTGTACATGTAGACCAATTAGTATGAATGTAAATGAGAAATAATACTATTGTAGATAAAATAAGTGAATATAAGAATTGTACTGAGATAGTTGAGAAGATCGAGATTGCAGATTGTGTGAAAGAACGTTCGAGTCCAGCTGATTGTTGTTTCCTTAAGACAATATTGTTCCCTCTGTGACACTTGAAGGATTATCGAGCAATTTCCTCACATGATAAACGGACTTACACCACTATCGAGTGTTGCGAATAGTGGAGATTGACGAACTAACGATTGATATGTATTTAAGGAGTGGAGAGAAGATGGTAAGAAGAAGATAATGAATTTCATATCCAATTTCAATCCTTTCTACAGGAGAGTTGACACCGTTTCGAACAGACACATCCGTTCGTAACATGTCTCTTTTGGAAAGGTTGCGACCCTTCAACCAAAAGGTGCTCTATTTTAAAGCCAAAGATATTGAATGGTTGAAATAAAAAGATGTATCCATTGAATGAAAAAATCATCTAGATTCAATGGTTGGAATGATAATATGCATCTTTTCATGCTATTATCTCATTCAAATTACATAGTTTCCAACAATCCCCCACATTGAATGAATATTAGCAGTCAATTAACCAAATAAGTATGCTTATACGTGGCTCACTTGTTTAAATACAATATGAGAAGGTTATTGCATCGGGTTAAGTAGCTTGTGGCCTTGAACTTTCCTAGTACAACCTATTGAACCTACTAGCGAGTCAGTAGACTTGATTTTGAACTGTAAGCTGTTAGTGTAGGTCGAGCAATAGAGAGCACACAATAAGTTTCTAGATCAATGTTAGATCTCTGTGTGTGTTCGTTTTGGCCTTGAATACCTGCTTGGCTTATGAATGTGTATGAATATTCGGCCTTATCGATAGTCATTGAAGCGGCCCCACTTCACATTCACTAAGGTGATTCTATAAAGGGTATCCCGCAAATACCCCACTGTGGCCTAAAACATCCACAGTATAGACATCATTAAAAGCTTAACTTATCCTAACTCGGTGGTAGGTGCACTGACTTATCATAGGAATGGATAAGAAGTCAAGTACTTCATAGTGCCAGAAGTTTGACAATGCTTCGTTGTCCTATTGAACCTAGATCTTGGGATCTCCAGTCAACTAGGTTGGGTTTCCGCGGAAGTCAATCTTTTATTGAGTTTACGGCCTTAAGCCCATTCCCTTCGATAAGATTTCAACTTGCTCTCTAGGTAAACCTTTGGTTAATGGAT
>JAYMTP010008408.1:0-10084 GCA_036897365.1 Geranium brycei
ATTCGAGAGACAAATATAACATGAGTTGGAGATGGTTTAAAAGGACATAACCGAACCGTCTTCTCACAAACAATTACATATTTGGTTCCTAAAATTCAAGTTACATACCATCCGGTTTAGTTCATTACTGACCGGTTCTATTCTGGCACTCCTACCCACAAGTCTTAGCCCAATTCTGAGCTACTGTACATGACCCGCCCAATTCACCAATCACGGGCCTGTCGCTCGTTCTACATTTAAAGCCCATTAAGACAAAAGCCCAACAAAAAGGGAAAAGAAGCAAAAAGCCCTTTTAGGAGCTTTCTTCTTCTTCAAGAACATAACTGAATCTACGACACAGACGCACATCTCTCTGAAGTTGCTCCAATCTCGATTGAATATGGAGTTCGTTCTCGAACAAGGCAAATCGCCTCACCAAGAATGCTCCACTCTCGTTCTGGTTTGTCCAATTTCTTGCTCTCTTTTTTTCAGAATTTTTCCTTGTTCATATCTGACCTGGGATTGGCAAAATGTTAGCTCTGTTTGGTAACTGAGAAATCGTATCATATCAGGGAGTTTGAGCTTATTCGTAGCGATCTGTTCGTTTTCAGGAACCCAAAAAGTTGTTGAAATTGCTACTATTTTGAATTTTGTTAGGTGTAATTTTTCTGGGGAACCAAACAGCAGATAGGGTTGCTAGGAAACTGTGGATTTATTTGCTTTTTTTATTTATTTAAAAAAGTAATTTTATTTGTTTGGATATAGCCTGCTTTGTCAATTGGGAACGTGGGTCAGCTGGCTGTGGATGTGCTGGTTTCTTCCACAAATGCTGAGAGAATTGGGTATTTGGATGATCCATATGTTCTTCCCTGTGTTGGGAATGATCCATACGGCCCTGTTCCGAAAGGGGAGCTCGCTCTCTCTCTTGAAGGTGCGCCCTCAATTCACTCTAACTTGTTGTGTAGAATTGGTAGTAGTAAAGTTGTTTGATGTGAAACAATGGCAAAAATGTGGATATTGGTGTTAGTTGTTTTTGGGAACGTGCTATTTGTCATGATTGATGATATTTATTTTTGTTGAGAGCATATTGTTAAGTGTTTACTTTGTGTTTGCAGCTTATGATTCAAAAGCTAATGCATTGACGATTGTCCAACAAAGATCCCCGGTTGCTAAGGTAATAGTTTTGTAACTAGGCACCGATCCTTTTATATTGTTAACATGCCAATGGTTTGCCTAGCCTCTGCTTGAAAGTCATCCTGTATGTAACTCTTAGTTTTAGTTCGTGTTGTGCCTTTCAGTTTTCATATCGTGTATGCTATGCATGACCAAATGAAAAAGGCCACTTATCTTCCTTGGTGTGTCAACTCTGTGATAATATTGTTTGTCCTCTATCAGTTCTTCTAGTCTAGACCTATATGGAAAACCCTCAAGCTTTACATGATGACCATTGGAACAGGGGATGATGATTGAGTTTGCTAAGCACTTGGCTGATTTTGCTGCTGCTAGTGGAAAGAAGCATGTTGTTGTGCTCTCGAGCTTAGACTTTGGAAGGTGGCAAAAAATTGACATGTCAAGGTATTCAAGACTTGAAATTTGATTTGTGAAGTTGCATGTATTTTGCAGTATTGATTGTTGATTTTGCTTGTTTTTTCAGCGACATGCAACTGCATTACCTGTCTAGTAAAAATAATGACGGAACTGATGAAGAATGCGAAAAACTTGGATGGAAAAGGATACATGAATATGATCCTACTCAAAGATCTTGGAATTATCTACGAACTGTGGCTGAAGGAGGTGAAGTGTCTGAAGGCAGTTTTCCATCAGAAGATGAACTTGAGGAACAAGATTACTATCCAAGTTTGCCCTTCGCTGCACTTTTTTCTTGCTTTAAGGTACTTACTTTGAATCATATACTATTTTTTATCATAAACGAAGCTTGTAGCATACTAGCGTGTGATTTTTTCAAATAAAGGTTCTTTGGGAAACATAATAGAAGTTTATGAGTTATGTTATGCAATAAAGATTTTTACTAGCACTGATATAAGGATTTTTTGGGTTAGGCCAAAGGTTTGAAGGTCACTTGCCTGCTAAGTTACTGCTCAGAAGGGGACAATACAATGGATGGTTTCCGTGTGGCTGAGGGAGCGTGCAAACTTTTGGGACTTAGTATGGATGCCTTACAAGGTGTGTTTTTTCAATGCAATTACTTTTTTCACTGGACTGTTGTGGTTTATTGCATTGTTGCGAGTTATAATTCGTAACTACATCAATCACTGAGGCCTTATTTCTCGGAAATGCTTTTTGAAAGTAGAATTGTACATACATGTCAGCTCACGCTGAGCCACTAGTTCGTCTCTATTGCCAAATTGATTCAAGTAATTCCTTTGTTCTCGAGTTTTGCAAATTAACTTCTTGGTAGTGTTGCCACATACCTCAAACCTGAAACCACCAGCATTGATTGATGCTTAAACTTTACACTGCTTGATCTTTAATCACCCCTTTCCAAAATATCCACCGGCAATTCTATGCCCATGGAAAGAGATTTGGATTCAGTCTTCTTCCAATTCTGAATACTAAATTTATAAATGTGTTATGCATTCCCTCAAATAATAGTTTCTTTCTCAACATAATGGCACATTCACATTGCGCGTTCACCAAAATGGAAAATTCACATTCTACAAGCTCTTGATAGAGAGGGCTGCTCTTTCTTTCTAAACTCATGACCCACCTTAAATTCACTTTCCACAAGCTCTTATAGCGGGCTGTCCTTCCATTATTTCACTATAGTGTTGGGAAGAACTGGGCCTTACCAAAAAGTAGCACACAACAAGGAAAGTCCATATGCACACCACATCCCACCTCTGACCCAAAAGACTAGTCTTGGCTCTAACGTGTATATAAATGCTCCTTATACCCTGTAATCTTACTACGTGGGACCTAGACTCACGTGTGGATTCCTAACCGAAAGATTATTCTTCTAGTATCAATTTGAGTTTTCTACTTTATTTAGATATGCCAAGGGCATGTGCTTGTCCATGTGTTGTAATTACTTTTCACCTTCTTCTGGTGTGTTGATGGCATGACCTATTACCAATCTCTTTCTCTTTGTGCTCAAGATTTCATACCAATTTAGAGTCACTTGCAAATGAGCAAACTATTTTCTGTTGAGTAACTTGATAAAACCGTTCCATGCACCAGAGCCAACCATTACTATCGTTTATTGGATTTCACGTTGAAATATACCAATTCTGTTTAGTCATGTATAGATTATAGACTCATAATCATCTGTTTTGTGTCTTTGTTCAGGCATCGCTCAAGGCACGAAAGCTCCTCCGTTGTCGTGGATGACAGTGTACGGACCGCCCCCAGATATGTCCATCTTCTAAAGCTTGGTTGCTTTGTCCATGAGACTTTGTTCACATGACACATGCTTCTCAAGTTTTGCTTTCGTTTACCAACTAAGAGATACCAATAGAAGTCGCATGTAATGTCATTATCATTCACGATATTATATTTAAGTCGTTTTAGGTGTGACTTTTATTTGTCCTTATATTTAACTCCTTTTTTTACTTATATAGAATCACCAGAAAACACTCTACCACCATTCTCCATTCTTTATTGTCGTTGTTTTGACAATGTCGTCCTCACCTTCTTCCTTCGATTCTCTTCCGGTGAAGAAAATCCCGGGAAGCTATGGCCTGCCCTTTCTCGGCCCGATGAAGGACCGTTTCGACTACTTCTACCGCCAGGGTGTTGACGAGTTTTTCAAAACCAGGATAGAAAAATACCAATCAACCGTTTTTCGGGCGAACATGCCGCCCGGACCCTTCATTTCCTCTGACTCGAAAGTAGTCTGCGTGCTCGATGCCCTCAGCTTCCCGATCCTCTTCGACAATTCCAAGGTCGAGAAGCGCGACGTCCTGTTTGGAACCTACCTCCCTTCCCTGTCCCTCACTGGCGGGTACCGCGTCCTGGCATACCTCGACCCCTCCGAGCCTAAACACGGCCTCCTCAAGCGCCTGTGCTTCTCCTTCCTCGCTTCCCGACGTGACAGCGTCCTTCCTCTCTTCAGATTCTCCATGTCCGCCCTCTTCGTGAACTTGGAACGCGAGCTTGTCGAAACCGGAGGGAAAGCAGAGTTCAACACCATCTGCGACGACATGTCGAACGACTTCAACTTCCGGCTGTTCACCAGGAAGAGCCCGTCGGAGGCCGGAGCCGGGGCCGAGGGATCTTCACTCTTCACCAAATGGATCTTCTTCCTGATCGCTCCCATAGCGACGCTCGGGGTCTCGAAACTCCTAGTCCCGTTGGAAGATTTCTTGCTCCACACGTTTCCCCTACCGGCGGCAATAGTCAGCTCCGGGTACCGGAAACTCTACGAGGCGTTTCGCGCGTCCGCGACGTCGTTCCTGGACGAGGCCGAGGCGATGGGGGTCTCGAGAGACGAGGCTTGTCACAACCTGGTTTTCTTGCCGGTTTCAACTCGTACGGCGGCATGAAGGTTCTGTTCCCGGTCCTGATCAAGTGGGTGGCGTCGGCGGGGCGCGACCTGCACCGCCAGCTGGCAGACGAGATCAGGACCGTGGTCGGGTCGGAAGGCGGTGACGTCACGCTCGCAGGGCTGGAGAAGATGGCGCTGACTAAATCCGTCGTCTACGAGGCCCTGAGGATGGACCCGCCGGTGCCGTTCCAGTACGGGAGGGCCAAGGAGGATATGGTGGTCAGCAGCCACGTGGCGAGGTTCGAGATCAAGAAGGGGGAGATGATATTCGGATATCAGGCGCTGGCCACGAGGGATCGGACGGTGTTCGAGAGGGCCGACGAGTTTGTGGGGTCCAGATTCGTGGGGCCCGAGGGGGAGAGGCTGCTGAGGTACGTGTACTCGTCCAACGGGCGCGAGACGGAGGATCCGACGGCGGAGAACAAGCAGTGCCCCGGGAAGGATCTGGTGGTGCTGCTGTCCAGGGTGTTTCTGGTGGAGTTCTTTCTGAGGTACGACACGTTCGACGTTGAGGTCGGGAAATTGCTTTTGGGAGCATCTGTCACGTTCAAGTCCGTGACCAGGGCCAACGGCTAGGCTCTTGTCGTGGACTTGGGTGCAGGGGACTATGAATAAATTGATTTTGTTTTGTGGTTTAATTTTGGTTTATGTTATTATTATGTATCAGTAGTAATGACGTGTCTTTAACTTTTGTTTGTGGACCACTCTAAATATACCATCAAGTGGAAACCATAAATTTTCATTGAAAAGGTCACCATGCATATGAATGAAACTGGTCCACAGTACAGTCCTTTCTAAGTGAAATGTCACACTCATCAGAGGATTAATGGAGTTTTGGTGTTGCTACATCAGTGAGTACTTGCATTGTCTTGTGTATCTTCTTCGAGCAATGGTCCGGTCGCCATAGAAACCATGACATTACGTGTTACCGTTTTATTGTTGTGGAGATCGGGGCTTTATTTAAAATAAAGCTTGTATTTTAAAACTCGCATTTAATTTAAATTTAAAAGATTAGTTTGTTCGAGTCGATTTAGTACAAACCCTTTTCATCCTATACATCCCTATAATCATGAGTGGTGTCGACTATAGTTCATGCTTTACTATCGAAGACTATTTGATTTGCTTTACAAGAAAAGTACACATAACATCTTTTTGATATGACTATAGGAGAGGTCAGACTAATCTAAAAGGAGCACTCAACCAAGTTTATGATGCACACGCTAATGATTACCTTTATCTCGAAAGATTAGCCTACAATATCATTCTTAGGGAGATTGAGCATTGAAACTCATGATATATGCATTATAACTGATTTTTTTTACCAAACACAAAATAAATCTTAGATATAATGCATATATAAACTCCGGGGCACATTCAGCTACAAACAACTGTAGAACGTCCGAACGTTCTACAGTTGCTGGATCAATGCGAATCTGAACGCGCGTTGTCTCAGCGTACGATACGTGGCAGCAAGGTTCTACGGGTTCATCACGTTCTACAACTTTGCATTACACATTTTACATGCTTCTTCAATTTTACACGAGTCTATCACGTTCTACAACTTTGCAATACACATCCTACATGATCCTACAACTTTGCACTACACATTCTACAGTGCAGACGTTTGGACACCTGAATTTGGTTTGTAGATGATTTCTTCTCTATAAACTCTTCATTAACACCGTCATTGTCACGGAACGAAACCCACATTAAAAATATATTAATAAAAAAATAAATAAGAACATTCATTTGTCAGTTGAATTTTTAAGTTGGTAGATGTTTTAAGTGATATCATAGTTAGTTCATGTGTATTTATGGTCCTATCTGTATATATGTCAGCATGTTTAAAGTGAAAGACTTACAATTCACATGTAAGTATCGTAAAATGTGGATCTTCAATTTGAAATGCATGTGAGGTGGTGTCAACTTATTGGTATAATTTGCAATTCACGTGTAAAATCTAATTAACACAATGTCAACTGTGAACCCTCAATTCAACAATGCACTTTATATATTACTACAATTTTCTACTTCCACTCATGATACATACCACATGTTAAACTTATATTTAATTACATTTTGAACTAATGAATTATATATTATTTTACAGCATCTAAATTTGAGTGAAAACCCCATAACCCAGAAAATGAGAGAAAGAAATCTGAGTTTATTAAAGAAATTCAGATTTATTTGTTTTTGTATTAAATTAATCAAAAATAGGGATTTTAAATGTCCTCAAATTTTGTATATTAATTTATACAAGTAATTTTTTTCCAATAGTTTCAGACTCGCAGCTTTGGTGAGTAGATTACTGATTCAAATCCCATATAGTTCCTTGCATCAAAATATAAGTACAGATTAATTAGAACCATTTTATCTCCCGTAGAAATTTTATAATTTGCTCTATAATGATGGATGTAGATTTTTGGGTAGTGTAATTATTCAGAAGAAATTATTTCATGGTACATGAGACATGAAATAAATATAATCTATTGGTTCCAAAATGACTAATAACCTATGCTTTTAATTAAACATGTTTTGTAATATTAGAAAAATGTATGCTTTTAATAACCTATGATGATTTCTTCGTAATTGTACAAAGAAAAACAAACTCCTCCGCCCAACCCAACATTTTTCATTTACATTATCCAACTTAGAATTCGATAACCAACAATAAACATCACAATCAGTAGTTAAGCATTCTACTTTTTTGTTTGAGGGTGTTGATTAGTGATTTTACAATCTTAAATTAGTATACAGTTGTGAATTGTAACACTTACAATTTTATAGATGTGAATAGTAAAATATGCATGGTTTACCGATGTAAATTGTAATTACCCCTCAATTTAATGCTATAAGTAGCAATGATATGTCTTCACCTTTTGTCACACATCAGAAGATTAATGGAGTTTTAGTGTTGCTTCATGAGTGAGTACTTAAGTTGTCTTGTGTGTTTTCTTCGATCACATTGTTGGGAAGATCGGAGTTTACTTAAAAGAAAGCTTATATCTTAAAACTCACATTTAATTTAAATTTAAAAGACTAGTTTGTTTCGAGTCGAATCTTGCACATGCCCTTTTCATTCTTATACATCCCTACAATCACGAGTGGTGTCGTATGTAGTTCATGCCTTACCAACAATACACAGAAGACTGTCTGATTTGTTTTACTAGAAAAGTATACATAACATCTCTTTAATACGATTGTTGGAGAGTTCGGTTATTTAAGAGAAGCATTCAATGAAGTTTATGATATACACATTATTGCCTACCTTTGTCCCCAAATATATATTAGCTTACAGTATCATTGTTGGAGAAATCGAGCATTACTTGAGATCATCACTCATTATAGCTCATTTTTTCACCCAAATGCACTAGTTAAATGGTTCTTGAATTCAATGCAGTCATAAACTCTTCATTAACACACCGTTATCGTTGCGTAACAAAACCCACATTGAAAATATATAAATCAACATATTAATAAAATTAATAAATAAGGACCTTTATTTGTCATTTCAATTTTTAGCTTGGTCAATGGTTTACATAATATCATAATTTGGTTCATGTGTACCTATGGTCCTATATATATATGTCACCTTATTTCAAGTGAAAAACTCACAATTCATATAAAATGTGAAACCTCAATCTGAAATGCATGTGAGGTAGTGTCAACTTGGTTCATCTCCACCTATAATTTGCAATTCACGTGTTGTAATAATAAGTAGTAATTAATGATATGAGTTCACCTTTTGTTTATGGACCACTAATTAAGACCACGCTAAATATGCGATGAAGTAGAAACTATAAATTTTCATTAAAAATGTGATGATGACTCTGCATGGAATGGGTCGAACGTCATTGAAATGTCACACGTCAAAAGATTAATGGAGTTTTGGTGTTTCTTCACGAGTGAATACCTACTTTAAGAGAGATTTGAGCTTACCTAATATATATATTTCAATTACGTATATATCAGCTACAAACAAAAAAAAAACGTCAAAACTATAGAATATGTAGTGCAATGTTATAGAACCATGTAGAACATGTAGTGCGATGTTGTAGAACGTGTAGTGCAATGTTGTAGAACATGTTGAACTCTGCCACGTGTTGCACACTGAGATAACGCGCGTCTCAGATCTGACGATTTTACATGGGTTTTGACGTTTTGACATTTTTTTGAGGTTTGTAGCCGAGTGTATCCCTATACGTATATATGATCATATTCAGGTACAAATCGGATGGAGTGTCCAAATGTCTGAACAAGTAAAATGTTTGGGAAAAATAGTAGAATGTTTGTACAAAAAAGTAGAATGTTGAAAATGACACGTTTCACGCGCGGGGACAACGCACACACATATTTTCACTCATCCAACGGCTGGGAATTGATTCGGACGATTTGATTACTCAACCCCGTTTGTATTGAAGTGCACTCCAATATATAGTTTATTGTAGATATGAACTCTTCTCTTAAGCTGTTATTGTTGCGTAACGAACCTCCATTGAAATTATATAAATCGGTGGGAGTGGATCTAAGGCCCCCCGTAGGCCAAAATTTTTAGCTGAATCTAGTCGGGAGTTACATGTGCCCCTCCTTGAATTCTATCATACATACACTCTGTATAAAGATACTAAAAGAGTTGTTAGCTCGGCTGTAAAAATACAATTTTACTATGTTAATTAAATTTTATGTTTTGCTTGTTATAATTCATTAATTAAATTCTATTTGTTTATTAGTGTAAATTTGTGAATAGACTAGCCAAATTTTATATGTTGAGATTATGATACTAGTAGACAAATTTATCAATAACTACGGAGTGAACTCTATGAAAATGTATGACAACGTGAATACATACAAATATGTATAGATTTTCGTCTATTTTAACAGAACTATGCTAACGCTGCAAATATATACAAGACGGACGGAGAGGTGCTGAGCCTCAAACCCTGGTCTGAAGCCAGGGAGTGAGCAATGTCAACCACTAAGCTACGCTCAAGCTAGTTGACCAGAAAACTTAATTTTTTGTACTTTCACAAAATTATATTTAATAACTCTCTAAAATAATAATTTATTATAATTATAAAATTACTTATAAAATGTACTCAAAAAAATTGAGGACATTTAAAATCACGTACTGTGAGAAAACTTATATAAGGGAGAAAATGCAAGATAGAGATCTGAATTTATAAATAAAAATGAATTTCAAATCTTTATTTAATGAAACCAAAAACTCTATCAGTTGGAGTATCTTATTCAATCCTAATATCTATTAACTGTATAAAATTATCAAAATATTTTTGAATTATATTTTTTTACTTCAGTGATAAGAGAATAATTTTGCACTTGTTTCTTTGAGGTCTTGAAGCAATGAGTTTAATTTTGGGATAATTCTATGTCAGTGCCTCAAGTTTGCCTTATTTCAAAATCAATACCTCAAGTTTGAAACTTTTTGTCGATACCCCAACAATTTTTAAGTTACACTTAAAGTAACGGCGGTTAAATATAACATAATTGATGTGTAAAAAGTTCAAAATGCCTCTAATGCTTTATTTTCAGTTTAGTAATTAATTGGTAAATATGAAAAGACTATTTTGCTCCTACTTA
>JAYMTP010008409.1:0-10082 GCA_036897365.1 Geranium brycei
GACGATTGTCAGGCAGTGAGAGCATTTTAGGGATTAATCGAATAGTAAGTCGGATTAAATGATTAATTGGAAGATACATATGATTGATCGGGACTAATCAAAAATTAATTGGGCAAGTCATAGATAACTAGATAGATACATTTTAAAAGAATGCAATTCTCACACATGTCACCTAAAATTTATTTTAACTTGGGAATGGGAGATCACTTAAAAATATTCAATCCTCTGTGTTAGCAAGAAGAGATAGTGAAATTACCTATATGTGAAAAAATTGAAGTCATGTTTACCTAATGCACTTGAATCTCATATGGAAAGAGTTGAAAGGAAAATGAGTGTATATAAAAGATTGGAATAAACCCAACTAACAATGTCAACGTTTTAGTTGTGGAGTCCGGTCTGATATGTACAACACCGGTTTACATGGAATCAGAGCGGGCTGATTTTGACATGTGTTGGTGGGTTCCTCATGCATACGCCCCACTATGGACTTCAGGTCATACGCAAAAGTTCGGTCCTACTACGGCCCACGTGTAGATAAAATTATCCGTGAGCGGGACTGTTGAAGGCTCCTATGTAGATAAGGCTACTCGTGAACAGTATTGTTGAAGGCACATGCATACACGGGCGTGAAAATTGGAGTTCGCACATGAATTCTCACATATTTATATGCATGCATGGTCCAAACGAGTGGGGGAATGAATGTTCTATAAAAAACACATTAGGAAAAAGTTTTTATAACAATGAAAAAAATCAATAAAAATGAGACATTGAGAGTCTCAATTTGAGACTCTTATTTTAATTGTGACATGGACTATAATTAGACCATGTTGAATTCAAATTGTCTTTAAAACCCAAAAGGAAGAAGAAAACAAAGTTGAAATGGAATCTGGAAGGCCGAACGTCTGTCTGACACAGCCTCTGGCACTTCACACTCAATCTCATCTCCACTCTGCTTAATTATCTCCCTATATATATAATCTTTGACAGCTCAATTTGAAGATATATACATGCTTTGATAATAATAATAATTAAAGAGTAAAAATGGGCAACACCAGGAAGATGAGATGGAGAAAACACTACAATGTGTTGGAGAAGCTTGGAGCTGCGAGAATCACTTGGACCAGCTCCACGACAGAGGCTGCACTCTCTTGTACGGAGTCAACGCTCTCAGCATGAAACGACACCGTACTCTCAAACACATGAAATTCGACGTCGTCGTCTTCAACTTCCCCCACGCCGGCCACGTGACCAAGAACTCATCGAGTAGGCCACTATCCAATTAAACTGAAAATCCTTACAAAAATAGCCGTGAACTTATATTTTTTTTGGGAAATGTGTAACTTTTTAAAAAGAATGGTGAAAATACTTACTGACTTTTTAATCTGATGATCATTATTATTATTATTAAACAAAACTAGGTATTTTGAAAGAAAATTATAGATTTATAACTTTTTTTTGAATTACATCCTTTCTTAAATCTACCCTTTAACTTATTTTTATCCTGTTCACAACGGTGCTCGAAACTCAGACCTCTTCATTAATAGTGTGAGACTAAAACCGTTGCGGAGTCTCATTGTAAACTTTATGACAACTTTTTATGCAGCTGTTTTTTTATAAAAAAAATCATTAAGATAAATAACAAGCTATCTGTCATTTTTTCAAAATGGTATAATAGTTTCTCCGAAATTCTTTTTTTACAAATACCTTTTTGATGATGGATGTGATTTTGTTCTATCAAATCTAAAAAAATATGTATTTAATTACAGGATGCACCAGGAGCTGTTGGGAGGGTTTGTTTGGAACGTGAGCAAGATGCTCAACGAAAGAGGGTAAGTGCACGTGACGCAGAGGGAAGGCTACACATACGACCAGTGGAAGATTGGGGAGCTCGCCGAGGAG
Source organism: Geranium brycei (assembly GCA_036897365.1). Classification (NCBI taxonomy): domain Eukaryota; kingdom Viridiplantae; phylum Streptophyta; class Magnoliopsida; order Geraniales; family Geraniaceae; genus Geranium; species Geranium brycei. Next base: position 1,900 of record JAYMTP010008409.1, read on the forward strand.
GAGGGTCTTTGTCTGAAGAACAAAGTGCATTTTCTTAAAAAACATCATCCTAGGTACCATAGCAAACGAGGTGGTAACATTGACGGCAACAAATCGTTCCCCGTTGACCCGGCGGTGACCTTCATGTTCGAGAGGGCTCCCGCTCCCTCTCTCCCTCCCCCTCCCCCTCCCATAGTCGATCCGGGTGCGGATTTGGTCAAGATTGAATCAGGTGTCAGTGATTTAGTACTAGCATGAAAAGTGCATTGGCACTTGATATTATGGTTGAACTTCTTTTGAAATGAGATATATTCAAGTCTTTTATTTAAGGGAAAATGGAACGCCTCGCTGTAATTCTGCGCAAGTCCAAATTCATTTTTTTCTATGAACGCCCAATTATAATAACTTTCAGTTATGCACGATACGACGTAGAAGCACAATGGGGTGTAAAAGCACGAGGTGGTGCATCCTTAGAAGCATAGTAGACTAGTTTAGATGTATTCGAGTGCCCAAAACTCAAGTCTAAATGCCGAATGTTTCGTAGACTTTTGGAAAAAGTTCTCAAATCGTTTCCAGCGAATTAGTTGATGGTCAATTCGTATTGCCTGACCGATCAATTTTCTAAAATTTTCAGCGTATGCCAATTTTTAGAACCCTCTCATCAATAATATTCTAAAATTTTCTACTTATTTGGATTGTTGCGGACATTGTGGCGTTGTTATCTCCCTACTAAAGTTGACAATTCAACCAAATATTATAAACAATTTTAGGGAACAATGACCCGAACTAATCAAAGTTGCGTGCGACGGACGGTACCGGTTTCACACTTGCGATTCAAATTTAAAACACGAGTCGCGACAAATCGTAGGCAGATTTGTTTAGGAGCAAGCTTGACTATTATTCTGTTTACTACATACCCTTTATTATTTCTTAAATATTGTTTTATTCTATTTTATTTAGTGATTATGGTACTATTTGAGTCTTCAGAAGCTTCTAGTATTTGCAAGCTGAATACATGTCGCTATATAGAATCATTGTAAATACTTGATTTTATGTTTATTCACCTTCACTCTAAATAACAACTATTCATTACTATTAAATTATGATTCAAGTGTAAGTGTTCTGCAAATAATTTTTTATTTTAATCTTGTTAGAACTTGAGACCGTTAGTCTAATGAATGTTAAAGCTCGATTATTAAGTCCCTTTTTATTTTAACACACAATTTCATGCTTAAATTAACACGAGTATTTCCCTTGATATATTGTTAATTTAACTGGAAACTCATTACTGTCGAGATATTTAAATGATATAATAAATTTATTTGGGTTCTTATTTATTAACTTGAATTTTGTATTATAGTCAATTTTAGCATAATTTTATAATTTAAATCTTCGTAACTTATATTCAGAACCAATTACTCAAACGTTGTTTGTTAAGATGTTTATGGTTTGGTTTTGAACTGAATTAACTCAAAATTGAGTTGAATCGATTGGTTCAATTTTTTAACAAATGAAAATTGAAACATTCAGTTCAATTCAATTTGATTTTGATTTAGTTGGTTTTTTATTCTATTCAGTTTTATGACCCAAATTTCATTAAATTCTTAAATTTTAAACCGTTTTAACTTACTGTTGTTCGGTTAAATTATTTTATACCAATTTTTACGAAATTCTCATATTTTATGAAGGTCCTAACTTATTTCGCATATTTTCTGTTTGTCCAATTAATAAAGATCGACAAACACAAAAATGAGTTACGTGTCCAAACTCATCAGATTTCGGTTCGATTTAATTTTAAACCCAACTGATTCAGACATTTTTGTTTCAGTTCGATTTGGATCAGTTTGATCAGTTCAGTTATTTTTTTAGTACCCATGTTCCTTGAATTTCAAGAAAAAGCGACTTTGTGTGTATGTTGAATTCTCGTATCAAATACGGCCAATTTCTTTTTCATAGAAAACGAGTGAGTAGACTAAAATAAGTGATCCAAATCGATGATTGAATTTATTATCTGAGTACGAGTTGAATAGGATTAGGTGGACACGGTTCGTCCAGCGAAACAGAGTCGGTTCTCAGTTTCAAAGCACACAACTTCCTCCTCGTTGCTTCGAAGGCGACACATGCCAACGTACGACCCCACATGGTCGCGACTTAACCATAGCGACGACTCTATATTTTATCACTAAACCTTGACTCGGTTTACTAATAAATTCGTAATATAACAATTACATTCCCGAAAATGCCCCTGGGACAAGTTGCTATAAATATCAGTCTCTCGGTCTCTTCCGTAGCATTCCCAATCCAAAACAGTTAGGCTCTCTCCTCTGTTTCAATCACAATTAATCACACCAAATTCACTCACTTATTAGTCACATTCGGAGCTAAAGATCATGAAGGTATGTACAAATTTCAATATAGGTTTAAACTTTCATTTAAGTTTATTTTGATCGAGAGTTTAAAAATAGTCTGTTATCAAAATTCACGTAAGATAAGAAAATCGAATATTGGTTATGCGAATATATAGATTAGTTAGATGTTAACATGATATCAGATATCGACGTTGCTTACATTCTTCAGTGTCATCATGTTTTGGATCACGATTTACTTGAAAAAAAAGTTTAATCGAAAGACCAATTTGCATAATAAGTAGGTCGGGTTTTAACGTAATTAATGGTTGGGATGTGCAGCAAAGTCAAATGTCTAGTCAAACTTTTATTTCAATTGGAGCATAACGATCATGAATGTGTGGGCAAATTCAAATATTGGTTTAGGCTCATTTTTCAGCTCATCTTTTTTAAGGTTATGCAAATGAGTGTTGACAGATAATATGTTAACAAAATCTATATACGAAAAATTGTGAATCAAAATATTAAGTCAGTCAGATTTTAACTTTATATCAAATCTTAGTTTATTATTGTTTACGTCATTTGGTCAATCACAATTCACTTGCTTAAAATTGAATTAAAAAATGATATTCTAAATATTCTCTACTTGTTTGATTAATCCCAGTTAATTTTTTATTAGTCAGCGATTAATTCTTTATAATTTTTTATTAATTATTTAATCCCTATTCGCCCTATCTAACTTTTTCTGAAGCCGATAATAAAATGATGAAACGAGTGGGATTTTAACGTGATTAATTTTTGGGTAATTGCAGCAAAAGATATTGATAAAGGTGTCGATGAGCAGCCACAAGTGCCGATCAAAGGCGATGAAGATCACGGTCGGTGTGGCCGGAGTGGACTCGGCGGCGCTGAAAGGGGACGACAAGACACAGATTGAGGTTGTCGGGGAGGGAGTGGACGCGGTGTGCCTCGCCACTCTGCTCCGCAAGAACATCGGATACGCCGAGCTCGTCAGCGTCACCGAGGTCAAGCCGGAGGAGAAAAAAGACGACAAGAAGGACGACAAGAAGGACGAACCCTTCCCGGTGGTGTGGTCGTACGGCGGCGGCGCGCCGATGTTCCACGTGCAAGAGATCAGAGACAACAGATACGATCCTTGCTCCATCATGTAAATTTTAAAACAAAACAAAATGTATTTGTATTGGTGTTGAGAGGGAGATTTACTTAAAATAATCTCAAATTATTTAATTAGATATTTTTTTTCTCTACTGGGTTGAAGAAGAGATTAAATTGTTTGGAGATTTTGTAAAATGTGACATATGGATGTGTATTTTGTTATAATAAAAAAAAAAAGTGTGCCTACCCAATATTTGTGGAGGGTGAGATTTGTATTTGTTATTGTTGAGTTTTTATTTTGGAGCGACGAATTTAAACGGTGAACTTTTTGACGTGAAATTACAGTGTGATTTTTTATCCCATACGTTGAGTATGACCCTGTAAAACAAAGTGATTTAAACAATTTATTGCATCTGTGTAGCCTTTCAGTTAGAGTTTTTTATGGTTCGATTAAGGGAATAATAACTGAAACCAAAGCAATGGAAATCAATTCGGTTTGTTACTTTGTTATGATCCGATTTTCATGAAATTTTCGTATTTTAGACTATTTTGACTTCTCGGTTTCGATTGAATTTTCCTTCAACATATTTTCATGAAACTCTCATATTTTGAGCTGATTTTGACTTATTTTTTATTCGCTGAATATTTGTAGGCTCAGTTAATAAGAATTTATGACTTAAAAAGAGCTCGCGTCCAAATTGATCAATTTTTTATTCGGTTCAGTTTAATTATTTTATCAACTTTCTTTTATAAATTGAAACTGAACTGATAAAAATTTTGTTTGATTTTAAACCAAATTAACTGAGTCTACCTTATATATTTGATATTAATTAGACCTTAAATATAATGTTTTTTTCATTACATGCCTACCGTTTGTTTTCTCACTACCCACTGGTTATGATGACAATGACAATTACCCACAAATAAATGTTAGCAATTAATTAATATCGATCAGTGACTATTCTAAATACAACAAAGCCTCGCTTTCTACTCCATCGTGGACTCATTCTACGAAGATTCTTATATAATCGAAAAATATATAGCCCTTTTCCACGAATTTGTTGGAGGAATAATTAATTTGAGAACATTTATTGTGGTCTAATAAATATTTTGAAATGACTAATAAATTTTAGAATATTGTAACATAATTAAGAATTCATCTCAATTGAAGGTTTTTCCGAGACTTATAACTCATATTTATAATAATTGGAGTGTTTATATTATACCACGAACACAAAAATATTATTTACTGTCTTATTTTAAGCTTGAATAAGAACAGATAGATATGCATTGATGAAGCATTATGGTGAAAATCACTGTATGCGTGAGCTCCATGATCGAGAACTAATATGAAGGTGTCATATGATAGGGGGGCTATGTTTCATATTATATACACGTGAATTTTGTTGGGGGAGTAGTAAAACGAGGGAGCTGTGTTTGGGTCGGTTTTATACCCTGTTTGGGTTGTTTCGGCTGATTTCTGAACATCCCTAGCACATGCCAGCTCAGCGAGCACGCCACCACATGTCATCTCCACACTGGTTCTCACGGTATCACACAATAGTTTGGTTCTCATTATATATCATGAGGAGAAATTTGGTGAGAATCTCCCTATCTCGTGCGAACCAAGAGAAGCATCGTGGAGAGGACATGTGGCGGGCGCGTGGTGCGACCATCGGAAATTTTCTCTCTCCATTGCCAACCTAGATCTGTGACATTTCGGTAACTTTGGGTTCTCACCACTGGTTCCATCAGCCTAAGAAGTCGCCGATCTGTCAGTATCTAGAAGCTCATCTTCGGAATATCCCTCACGAGCGGTTCGCCCACGCGTCGCCTCCGGTGTCAACTTAGATCTGCGGCTTTCCGGTCATGTTAGATTCTTTCCGCCGGCTCCATCAGTTTCAGACGCCGCCGATCTGCCAGAATCCAGAAGCTCGTCGCCGAAATCTCCCCCACGTACCGCCGCCGGACTCCGCGTTACATCACGTCCCCTCGTTACATCCGTCCTCTCGTTACACCACCCTCTCAACATGGTTCACTTTTCCCCTTAGGTTATAGTATGAAACTTGACCTCATGTAAACATGACGTTCACACGTTGATTCTTATGATTTTCATACATCTAATGATTCTCCCTAAAATATTTAATTATATATCGTACTCCAATACTCTCTAGTTAGTATAAATCATGTAATAAAATTTTATAAGTCTCTTCAACTAGTTTTTACGAGTCATCATCATTATTTGCTATTAATCTGTTTTCACATTGCTATTATTGGTATTTTTCGTTGACTTGTACTAATCAGTACTAATTATCTTCCGTATTTGAACGGACAAACGTCATTTCTAATATAAATTTAATTAATTGATTCCTAACAAACAAATATCCATTATTAAATCGTTACTCTCTTTCCCTTCCACATTATTTGTTCCTTCATGGCCACGCATATATAGACAGGTAGTTAATAGTTCAGTTTTAATTATAAATATGAGAGAATTATTTAATTTTAATTTAGTTTTAATTTCCAAAACTCATAATCATCAACTAACTAATAAAAATCAGATCAATTCGTTTTTTTAACGTGAACTGAAGAATGAAAGATAAGAATATATTATTTATCTTGTATTATTATTTTGTTTATACGCTTTATATTTCAATTAAATTGTAATAATTAATCATTAAATTTAATTTTCGTAAATAATTTTTATAGTTGCAAATTTATTCTTTTGGATATAAATCAAGCTAAAATTCGTCTAATTTAACCTATAAACCAAATTTTCGTTAAAAAACAAAAATCAATAGATTCCAACTACAAAAAACCGATAATTACCAAATCAAAGGACCACGGTCCATTCATGGTATGATTTATATAATATGGTATGTCATATTTTAAAATTTTATATGACTCTTCAACCATTTCTTATTTGTCACCATTACAACTAATATGTTTCTTTATTGCTATGCCCATTGACTTCGAATTTCTTCCGCGTTTGACCGGACAACCTTATTTTTTTGATTAAAAAAATGTAAATTCAAATAATTGACTCCTAACTAACAAATAACAATTATTAAATCGCGATTAAAAAAACAATTATTAAATCTTTAGTCTTTCCCTCACACATATTTTATTCGTACATGGCTACGCATATATAAAGTGCACCCACCATCATAACTTTTCCACACCAATACAACACTCCAACATCGTATCACACAAATATCGTCGTTGTCCAAACATGAAGGTACGTGTATGCTACACACTTCAAAATTTAAGATTGTTAATTATAAAATGTGCATAGTTGTAAGTATGGGTGCGCACGGTTCCGAACCGGTAAGAACCCACTCGAACTCATCGGTTCTCAACGTATGGGAACCAAACCCGAAATTAGTATGTGAGAATCTGTTCAATTTTGAATCATGTTCTGGCCGGTTCGATTTTGATTTTACTCTGTTAGAATCAATTAGACTTCAATCTTAAAATTCACGCTCGATTTACATATTGGTTATAGTTAATTTAAACCCAACTTATAGCCATGAACATCAAGTTTGTAATTATAAAAAATGCAGTTGTAAAATACAATTCCTCCTTAATAATGAACATGACATATAATATGATGTAGAGAAGAAGGTCGCTACAAATCAAATATGGGTGTCTAAATGTCCGAACTGTAAAATGTGTAGTACAAAGTTGTAGAACCATGTTAGAACGTGTAGTGTAAAGTTGTAGAACGTGATGGACCCGTGCAAAATTGAAAAACCATGTAGAATGTATAGTGCAAAGTTGTAGAACGCGATGGAACCCGTTAAATCTTCAAGTGTGCGATGTAATTACTTACTACCACGTGTCGCACGTTGAGACAACGCGTTTTCAGATCCGCACTGATCCAACGGTTGTAGAATATCCAGACGTTCTACAACCGTTTGCACTGGAAAGTACCCTGTATGATATATTGATCGGGTAAGTTTTAACGAGAGCAAATTTATAATGCAGCAAAAGGCGGTGATAAAGGTGTCGATGAACAGCCAGAAGAGTCGGTCCAAGGCCATGAAAATAGCCGTTGGAGTGGCGGGAGTCGAGTCGGCGGCGCTCAAAGGGGACGACAAGAGGCAGCTGGAGGTAGTCGGTGACGGGTTCGACACCGTCGAGCTGACCTCGAAGCTTCGCAAGTGTGTCGGTTACGCGGAGATCTTTACCGTGGAGGAGAAGAAAGAGGAGAACAAGGAAGAGAACAAAGACGAGCCGAGTTTGGTTTGGTGCGGTTACGGAGCTCCCGCACCGACCTATTACTACAGCTACGACGACCCGTACCGTTATCGCACCGACTCTTCTTGTTCCATCATGTAGTGTTTAAATATACAAATAAAATTGATTTCTACCATATAATATATATTGAAGATCAATTTCTTTCTTGTAAATAATGATTTAAAAAAATTGTTTATGAACCGATTTTTTTGCCATGAAATAACGGTAGTTTTTCTAAAGCATAATTAGTGATGGAAACAAGTCAAATTTTTAACGAGCAGTTAGATTGGTTCGGTTCGTTAAATATTGGTTCATGCTCGTTATAATCGAAGTCGAGTCGAATTTGAGTTTAAAATTTGATTTGTTCGATAAACGAGCTCGAGCTCGAGCCTATCCTTTTAAGGTTCGATAGGCTTGCGAGTCGGCTCGTTTAATATTTAATTAATTATATATATATATATATATATTTAAAAAACAAAGAAAATATTTATAATGAAAATAGAA
>JAYMTP010008410.1:0-10080 GCA_036897365.1 Geranium brycei
AATTCTGTTATGTGAAAATGACGTATAATTAGGTGTACTTATGTGTAATTACCCAAAAATAAATAAACATCGTGTGCAAGTCACGTGATGAAACAAGTTACATTATCTTTAATTTATGTTAGCTTTGTAGGTAAACATTTTATTTCAGTAATCATGTATTGAGTTTTAAACAATTGGTAGCTGTCTTATAAAAATAATTGGTAGTTATCTGTTGATGACTAATACTTATGGGTACTATATATAATTACCCCAATTTAAAATAGGCATATTTATAATTTTTTTAAAATTATCATTATGCAATTCAATACAGTTCTCTCTCATATTTACCTTTTACATCTCTCTCAAACTCTTATCCCCTTCCATTCTCTCTAAAATATGAACGTGTATCACACACACCCACTCATAGCCCCCACCGTCGAAAAAACCCTCACTAACAGATTCCCCCTCCCTTGTAGTTGAAGCTCAATCCAGAGCGAAGTATAGTCTTGAACTTTTATTTTTATTTGTAGTTCACTTTTCTATGTGAATTGAGAAACGAATATTTGATGACCACATTTTTTTCTTTGGGGGTTAAACTGGTGTGGTGAATGCATTCCGACCATATCCGATGAACCATTCACTCATCTCCCAAATATGGATCGAATTGACAGAAGAGATGCTTCTAATATCATCCATAGAAAAACATTGATCCAACAAGGTACACTTTCAATCTCGCATTTCCAATATGAAAAGAAGTCAATGCTTACCTCAAACCTACAATTTAGAGATGATACTTAGAAACACACATTTTCACACATGACATCAAACTCAAATTTTTTCAAACATATGCTATTGAGCTGAATTACTTTTTAGGTGCATTATCGAAAACAATAATTGAGATTTATATTTAATGTTGAGGGGAGGATGAGAGAGAGAAGAAAGGAAAAAATGGTTCAATGTCATAACTTCAAAATTTTGTATCAAGGATATTCATATTCAAATTTAATTGAAACTATCGACATGTAGTTATCTAAGATATTTTTTTAACCCATATAAAATTATAAATTAATTATAGTTATATAAGAAATGGGTCAAAACAACGGTACTTAAGTGAGATTTTTTTTTCATGTTAGGTTTGTAACTTTGTAGAGAGGAGTGGGACCTGTTAGTGGGACCATTCATTTGGGTAAAGTTAAGGTGCCTAAATGTAAGGAAGGATTATTAGTGTAAAGCAAGCAAAGCTCCGACCTTTAGTTTACATACTCTAGCTAGTCTCTAAGAGAGAGAGAGAGAGAAGCAAGTAGTTGCAGGCAGCCGTTGTTGAATATTTGGATTTTGAATGTAGGAAGAGGGAGAAGAGAGGTGAAGAGGGGACAGAGTGTGGAAAAAGAATTGAAAGAAAATGGAAGGAAGAGGAAAAGGAAAAGGTGGAGACAGAAATGAGGAATTTATGGGAAAAAAGTTGAAACAAAGGCTTCTGGTAGGGAATAGAGGGGGAGCTCCTTGCACTCCTTCCCCAACTTGGAGACTTGAGCTCTCTTCTTCTTCTTCTCCTCCAGATGCAAACACTAACACTAGCACCATCAACACCACCACTCCTGAATTCCTCACTGCATCCACATCTGTCTCTGCTAGGAAGCTCTGTGCCAATCTCTGGGAGATTCAGCCCCCTCTTCATAAAATGAACACTAGGCCTCGCCACCTCCACAACAAGGACAATAGCCCCCCTCCCCCTGCTTATCAGGTAGCTCACCTAATGTTTTACCCTTTTTTGTGCTCTTCTTCATTTTCTTTCCTGTGGGTTTATGGGTTTTTTGCTTATACATCAAAGGTGTTACCTTTTTGGCTATTACTACTCACGTGGGTTTTATTTGCTTTCTTTCTTGTTCATCTGTCTTCTTTTTGCTCATTGTTGTGAAATTTGTAATTTGGGTTCTTTCAATTGTTTTTGGCTATTGAAGCTCTACTCAGTGCGAGTCTTGTAAGGTTTTTGCTTGCCTATGTATTCCTTTCCTCATGAGCTCTTTCTATGAATTTATTACTTCCAAACAAGTATCCATTTTGATTTGTTCTAAAAAATTATATAGTGAAAGATTACCGTTAGGTAGAATAACTGTGTTAGGGGTAATTCATTTGCATAAAAGTGGACACTTGTTTTGGATTTTAGTTGGCCATTTTCAACTATTGAGGTTCTTACATGAATGCCTAAATCTTTATTGCATTTTACTTGTCTCCAGAAAGACCTAGGCAGCTCTACCATACATGACAAACTCCAATAACAAAAATATCTTGCTGATTTATTTTCACTATATTCAGTGGTGATGTATAATTTGCGTTAAACCGATGAGAAAAAGTCTTGGATGGCGTAGGGGCACATAATTCCAAATTAATAGTAGCCTAATCAGAGTAGGTGCAAATAGCCCATCTATTTTCTATCCAATTGTCTTTTTTCTCTTCTACTTTTAATTTGTTTGCAGAGTCTGTTTGAGCTTGTGTAAAAATGCCACCAGTAGGTAGTTTTATATTTTTGAGTTTATTCTTATGATTTGTTTTGTGAATTTTATGACTTTGCCAGTAATTTGGCTGTTTATTCTGTGTTTGTTGGTCGGTCCAATAGGTAACAACTAGCCATAGTTTTGTATTTTGGGTTATTTTTGTTACAAATATGCAATGACAAAAATTATCGAACAATTTAGAATTTCTCGGGCTTTGAGGAAGAAAGCATTGGTAACTTGAACAAGTATGGACGCGAATAAATCAGCTAATTTTGTTGGAATCGGGTTTAGATCTGATGTTGAGCTTTGCCCTGTGACATTGGTGAGAGACAATAGACTTTTTGTTTAATATAGATCTGTAATTTGGTTGCGTTATAAAAAAATATTGTTTGCTTCAGTTGTAAGCGGGGACCAATATTTATGTTGCATCTAATTCCAGGCCACAAGTATAAATGAGTTGAGGCATGTTTCTACTTCGGTGACGCAACACCATCAATATGCCGAAAGAAATGACTACACCTTACAACCTCTATCTCCAGCAAGTTATGCTAGCTCCACAGAGGTGACCATTCTTACCCTTACAACCCTTCACATATTTACATGAATAGCTTTTATTTGCGATCCGGGAAGAACTATAATGTTCTTCTGTTAGCTCCAAATTCATTTCATTCACAAAGACGTTCTCTGGTCGTAGCAGGTCGCACCTTACAATCTGGCGGTGACGCCTGCTAGTTCTTCAGACTTTAGGGGCAGGATGGGCGATTCATCTTATAATCTGAAAACGTCTACAGAGTTGCTCAAAGTACTTAACCGGATCTGGAGTTTGGAAGAACAACATACATCCAATAGATCTTTGGTGAAAGCCCTGAAAATGGAACTGGATCACTCTCGTGCACAAATCAGGAAATTGCTGAAAGAGAAGCAAGACGATAGGAAAGAAATGGACGAGTTGATGAGGCAAGTTGCGGAGGAGAAACTGATGAGGAAGAGCAAGCAACAAGATCGAATGAAAGCAGCTGTTCAGTCAGTAAGAGATGAGGTAGAAGACGAGAGGAAATTGAGAAAACGTTCAGAGAGCCTGCACCGGAAGCTAGTTAGAGAGCTTTCCGAGATAAAACCATCTTTCTCTAATGCTTTAAAAGAACTTGAAAGAGAAAGAAAAGCACGGATTTTACTGGAAAACTTGTGCGACGAGTTTGCCAAGGGAATAAGGGACTATGAGGTGGAGGTCCGGTCATTGAGACAAAAATCTGAAAAGGATCAAATTGATGGGGATAGATTGCTTCTCCATATTTCTGAAGCATGGCTTGACGAGCGCATGCAAATGAAGGTAGCAGAGGCCAAAAGTGATTTCCCGTGGAAAAATACAATTGTGGACAAGTTAAGTTCTGATATTGAAACCTTTCTGCTTGCTAACCAATCTGTTGGGAAAATGGATGGAAAAGAAAGCTGGTTGCGGCATCAGTCATCAGAATCATTTCCGTTATATGAGGCAGTGAGTGCACCTCAGGATGCAGCTGATGAAGAAGATTCCGATACTGATTCACATTGTTTTGAACTGAACGGGAGTGGAGATGGGAAACAAAAGAAAAAGGTTGGGGCTGAGGAAAGTTCAAAAGAAAAAGGAAGTGATGGCCAAGAAAGAAAGAGTAGAGAGGTAGGGGGTGGTGGAATCAACTCCAACCATGTGCTGCTGAACTTGATCCGAAACCATTCCCTGTCGATGGAAGGCGAAAAAGTTCACCCAATGGAGAATTCTTGTGTTCAAAGTAGATATGTGGGGCATGCGAGTCCAGTGCAAAAGTGGGTATCGAAATTGAACTCGCCGGATTTTGAAAAATGTGGGCTAAAGGAGAGCACCTTGAAGGCCAAACTGCTAGAAGCAAGGTTGGAGGGGAAGAACTGTCGCTCAAAATCCTCGTTTTAGGTAAGCAAGCAAGTCAGTCTTGGATCATCAACATTTTCTGCAGATATAATGATAGTAATAATAATAATAGTGCAGTGCAAAATGGATGCTACATTTTTGTTATTACATTGTAAGTATTGCCCTTTGCTTGGCTATATGGACCAACAAAAATTCCTCTCCCATCTGCTTGCACGCACATCATTTTGATCAACCTAACACAATGCATGCATGATTTTGTGATGATGAAATATTTTTGTTTCTCTCTAACATACACTTACATTCAAGCAACATGATGGCACCAAATAGTAATAAGACTGTTCATGATATAGTGATAGCATCCAATAATGTCCCTGTAAATATAAAGTTATAGAGAAAGTGAGAACACCATACATCTCTGTTGAATTGTCTGCTTCTGAACAAGGAAAATCTCCAGCAATCTAAAGAAACACCAATTCCTTTCTTCGATTTCTTTTATTAGCATCATATCAGTGTCTCTAATTAAATAGTACTAATGAATCACTATTCTGGAGTATCATAGACTATCATTATCACAAAAAGCTAGTGTAGTGTGTAACAACTAATGAAATTCAGAGGAAATCTCTAAGCCCAAGTCCATTTATTATTCATAATCTCGAAATTAAGTTCAGTCATGTGTACAAAAGCGACAGAATGCAATCAAAAGAACAGATCATACCATCCCTCTTAAATCCTCTCTTCTATTCTGATTCAGTATTGAGGTATGTCCATATAGCATTTGATTACCTCTGCGCATCCATGTACGCATATCAAGTTTGAATAAAACACTCTCCCTTTGCGACTTCCGTGAGTGAAAGGAATGTTGGAGTGTGAGCAATTGCTTCAAAAGTTTTGCCTATCCGAAAATAGTATCGACTTTTGACACACTTTTGTTTTGCATCATAGATCACCAGAGCACACTTGCCAAGCAACATCAAGATATCACCACTGTCCAAAATCTTTATAGGCTCGTAAGAAATTGGCTTATTAATTCCCACAATTGAGACTTCAAAAGATATGACAAACTCTTTCGTCCACGACTCCCTGACACCATATTCATTCATAAGCCATATCTCAAGCCGAGGAGCATTTTTGTAATAGCACACCGAAAGACGGTCCTTTAGAACTCCCAAACACCTACATGTATATATTAATTCTTTATTTGCAGGTCCCAAGATTACTCCAAACTGCTCTGAATCAAAGTTGAAGGAACAGTAGCGATCCCCAAAATATGAATCCCAATGAAGGATCCCATTCACAAAAACATTGAAATTTGAACGAGAAGGAAAATGCATGGAATCTCCAACGCTTCTCCATGTTCCTTCACCACCAAGGGTGTATATCTCAACCGTGTGTGTGAGTTTCTTGAAGGATGCTCTTTGAACTGTCCGCATCACCTTGTACTTTTGGCTCCTCTGACTGAAACCAAACCCATGACAAGTGACACTACCTGTGCAGGTGGCACTCTCAGCTCTTGGAAGGATAACACACTGACCCAAAATTGGATTGCATATGTAAATAGGATCATTGGTTTTGAAATCATACAGACAGAGCAACCCATTACAGGAGTTTACCAAGCCAAAATCAATATCCGGGAGGTTGACTTCAGGTTTGAGAATGAGACTAGTGTAGGTGTAACCAATATCAGGGAGGCTGGTTTTTTTATTGAGAGGGAGTCCAGAGTAGGCGTTTTTGCATTGGATATCTAGTAACTGGAGAACTTTAGAATTCGGGTTAGGATCCAAAATACCCCGAAAGTGTGTGGATTGAAGCAAGAGGCTAATGGGTACTTGGGAGGGATAGATGTTGAAGAATTCAATGTCTGATAGAAGATGAGACCATGACTTGCAAACACATCTGGAATATAAGACTTCTTTGATGGGGACTCTTGAGAAAATGTCAATGAGGAGTTGGAGAGGAAGATCCAGAATGGAGGTTTTGGGGGCTCTCCTTCTTTGTGATCCCGGTTCAAAATCCCCTGCTCTGTTGTACATCATTCTTCTACTGAGCATCAAAAGGATCAAGAAACAGAAGTAATAGGTCTCTGTCCGTCAGGTGATCGACAGGATATTCAATTAAACAGTACATGCAAAACCCTTAAGAGCTGTGTTTTGAGTAATCCATGAGGCTTCGTAATAGTACTGCTCAAACTCGAGCCATGTGTACTCAAGTAACCCTGCAGACCATCAACTATTTAGTGTTAAATGTCTCCTTATTCCTCTCATACTCTTGATTCTCAGTAGATATTGACATCACATTTGTACCGAAATAATGTAGCATAAAGCCCACATATATACAATTGTAAAAGATATTTCCCACCTGGACATCAAAGATAATGTACAAAAGAGCTTTTGTCTACCAATGGCCAGCTAAGTATCAAATATCAAACATAATGTGCGCAATTCATCTCAATATTTATCTGTGCATCAAAATCTCTTCCAATCACTCAAAAGCAGATTTTGTTTACCAATTTTATTCTAAATTGAATTTAATGGTAAACGACGTATAAAAATCAACTGAAAAGGTTAAGAAAAGCTAAATTCTGTAAGGAAGGGAAAAAATCCAGACCCCTTATTCAGCACATCAATCACACAAAAACATTAAATATGTAAAAATAACAGAGCATAATGAACAACAAATTTAATCAAACTATCAGATACATAATTGGGATTAGACCAGAAACAAAATCAGAGCATTCTGATGCATATGGTTGACTTCACACTTTTCTAACAATCAATTGAAAACATCCCCAATTGTAGATTTACAAAAAACCTAGCAGTGCTTGAACAGTGATCTTAATATCATCCTGCCCATGTATCAACATTCAAACAAAAAAATCAAAACAAGCACTTACATTTTAATTGATGAAGAAGATCCAGAAGCTGATCGCCAATGTTGGCAGTACAAGAATTGCATCGAGGAGGAGAGCAGAAAGTGATCGCAGGCAGGGTTTTACATTTTGATAACGATGGGGATGGATTAGGGGTAATACTGTCTTTTTACTTTATACACTTAACGTAACCAGCCTAACCAGCAACGTGGAGTTGTACCCAGTACCCCTCTCTCTCTCCGCCAGATTTTTATCTTTGATACGATATAAATGTATTGGTCATAAGTAATAAGGAAACTAAGATTACACCCTCAAATATCGAAATATCAATCCCACAAAGAATTCCTACTTAGTTGTAGGGGTGGCCAAAAAGAACCGGAGACCAAATAGACCGAACGAACCGACCAAAAACCGATCTAATAAAACCGAACCAAATACTTGTCGGTCTATTCAGTCGGTCTTACAATGGACCGATTATGTGCTTGGTTTGGGTGCGGTTTGATTTTATTGAACTGCCAGTTAAACCGACTAGACCGGACCGAAGTTGAACAAAGGGATAGTTGTAATTACACCACATGGCTAGTCCTCCATTGCATAATTCTCCCAACTTTCTACCTGATCATTACACGTGTCCTCTTCATTCATTCATCTTCAATTTAGGGTCAGAAACTTTGAAAACCTAAGTAATTATTGAAAACGAAGACCTCTCCTACTTCTTCTCCTCTTCTTTTTTAATAGTTCTCGCTTCACAAATCACATGCCTAAGAAATCTCCTCCTTCCATTCTCTAAATCTCGACTCGCCTCCGTCCTCACTTCCGTTCGTTTATATAAATTGTTAGGGTCGAATATCACTTTTTGGGATGATTTTGAAATAATTTTTGCGAATTGAAATTTCATGGTAACATTATGATTTTAGTAAATTTTACGATTATATTCAGATTATCAACAAGTAAGATTTGTAGACTAAGTCGGTCTCTGTCCAAATAGACCGAAGGACTGGCCCAAACCTTTGGACAAACCTACCGATGGAACCGACCATAGTTGGTCCCGGTCTCGGTCTCCCAAATTTCAAGACCGTTGACATCGGTCCTTGGACCGACCCGTACCTCAGGTCGGATAACCGGACCGTGGCCACCCCTACTTAGTTAAACACTAAAGCTAGATATGTCTAAAAGTGTTGGGTTTGAGCAAAACGTTTCATGTATCTAAACAAGTCAATCTCGTCCCTTCAAAATACAAGCACCTTTCACACAAATGTTTCAGAAATTACTTAAAGTAACTATGAATAATCAAGTATCCGGAGAATTTCGTAAGACGACATTGATTACATGAACATGAATTAAAGTGTTTAAACTTACTTTGAGGCATGGTAAGTGTGTTTCTTATCCAAAATGCACTCTGCGATGCCATCAAGGGTCTAACCACCTATACATCCCTAAAATGATCAGTTTTAGGTCAAAGTGTTTAGGTGACTAGTCGTAGAAAATCACCAATAACTAGCTTTCAGCGTTGGTCCCATATGACTATCGTTATCGTCTCTGCCTCCTAAAAGCTGTAAATTCGACTCTAAACTACTCTAATCCACTTTAGCCGATTGTCTATAACCTCTCTTTCTAGGTTAGATCACCACCAAGTCTACCCACGAGGCGGAGCCTTAAGACATGTAGTTTAAGTCCCAAGTTTAGTGCCTCTAGTCTATTTCGTGCGATTAACCCCAATTTCATTCAATTCCCCTTCCACTTGACTCCCTAATTATAAGTTTAGCTCCTCATGCTTGCAATTTCCAAAATAATTGCACAAATAAATTTAAGTTCCATAGCATTCAATTCACCTCCAAAACTAACAACAATTCCTTGGCAGAAAAATTTGCTTATGGACTGACTATTGGTTTGGCGATATATGTTTCAGAGAGAAATTCCCGAGACTCTATGCCCATGTTGAGTATAAAAGACACGTTCTCGGAGGCGTAAGATCGAAATGGATGAAGAATCCCACTTCGAGGTACCCTCTCGCCTAGGTCGGTAGTTTAGCAAGATGATTTGATGAGCCTGCTCAATACTATCAGACTAGGGAAGATGTCATCTTTTGGGTACACGACCGCAAGGGGTTCAAGGTTAGCAGATCTTTCGAACTTCGGTCCTGAGCAGTCACATATGAGATAGAAGGATGGTCGAGGCGCCTATGGGACAGTCGGGTCCTCCCGAACTATAAGTCTTTCGGTTGGCTCCTCCTCCACAAGGTCATTCCAACAAAGATGTCCTTGGTAGCACGACAAGTCCCTCTCCCGTGACAAGAATGAAAATGTGCCTTTTGTGGTTGTAGAGCAGAAGACAAGGATCATTTAGTTCTTTCGTGTATGTGGTCGCGAATCTTTTGGCAGAAGCTTCACACTTGGTGGGGAAAGCCCTTTGACTCACCGAATACAAACACTCTTACTCACATGATGGAATGTGAAGGAGAAAAATAGAGATAAACGGAGAGCTTGGGTCAGGCTTTTCTTGCTGGGAGCTTGGTACATATGGATATATTGCAACGAACGAGTCTTTGACGGGGTGGAAAGGGCCTCTAATGAGGTGTTGAGGTTCACACAACTAATACCCAACACATATGTATAGGCGGATGAGGGAATAATGGTTGATAACTGGGAGGGGGAGCGTGAAGGAAAATCCACGGGTTCCACCGAATAAATTTCATGCATTTAACGTTATATAACCGTGGATTTTCAAAACTAAAACATATGATCTTATGCAGAAATTACCAGCAGCAAATATACACAAAAAAGATGTCCTACCTTTCACCGAAATTAACACGAGAAGCTCCCGAGTTCTCTATCGGATCCACACAAGCAAGGTTT
>JAYMTP010008411.1:0-10077 GCA_036897365.1 Geranium brycei
TGTTAAAGGAGGAAGACGTGGATAGACGTTGCCGTTTACGGGATTGACACTTGTACGACCAATTATACTTCGGTTTTTATGGTTAACCGTTGGTTATAGAATATCTAAACCGAAACCAAACCAAAATTAAATAGTTTACTTAAAAATTGAACCGTAACCAAACTATTATCTATAGTTTTTAACTTTTTATAGTTTGGTTCGATTTGATTTACGGTTTGATTATGGTTTTTTGGTTAAAATGGACAACCTAGAGAAAATGACACTCAAAGGAATACATGAAACATAAATAATAAAAGCAACAAACTGAGAGAAGATTTATTTTATATTTTTTTAAGTTCGTGAATGTGTAACACCGAACACGTTAAAAAGTTTACATTTTTCTATACATTAAATATTATTTTTATGGTATAATTCATATTTTGGTTGTCTATATATGGACTATATTATTTTTATAAAATAATAGAAAATGCAATTTTGATTGATTTTTGGACTCTCTCTAGTCTCTACCCAACTAACACCCAGTGAATTTTACAGATGACCAGAGACCTGCACAATTACCATTTCCAAATGCTTGTCATTTTATCCTCTAATTAAATTATTATTATAATTAACTTGAGCCTTGAGATATAACATTACTAATTCTAATTCATGGATTGGCTACTGCAAAGACAATTCTAGCAAAACTTTGTGGACGCAGAGTGGCGTTTGTTCTGTACATTTCAACTTGGGTAAAAAATCACATGAAAGAGCAAATGAAGAACTTGTACGTGAAAAAGGAATTAGCCACATGACCTCCAAATCCGTCCCTCCAAAGAAACCACCATTACCGAAACATCGTCATGATATTTTCTTCGATCTCCTTGTGGAATATCAAGCAATTCATGGAAATCCATTCCTGCAGAGCATACCCAACATATAGAGTCGTCAACAGTTGAACAATGTAGCTACACATTCGACCACCTTCTGGTTGCATACAAGCAATAGTAGCTGATCAATAATAGCACAATGAAGATGATCACAGTATCTAACATAGGAATGCAAACCCACAAAAAACCCTACTGAACAGTATTGTAAAAGTCGCTAGGGGCTAGACCAAGCGGACAGAGCCCTTGAAAATAATCAGGGATTAGTAGGGGATGAATCTTATTTGTATTTTTTATTTTAATCAAATAAATTAATATATATATATATATACACACATAATTAATATATAAATATTTTAATGTTTGTTGCATTTAATATAAAATACTTTCGTTATAAGTTATTTTATTTTCTATATTGAGCTTTTTAAGAAAATCATTGCCTAAACCCGCACGGATCCGTCTTGATCTGCCTACCAGCTTAAACTGTCCGATTACATAAAATCGGGTCAGTGCTGCAAAAATCCTTCCCTAGGCCGAATTTTACAACACTGCTACTCATTTAAGCTTGAACTTTCCGTAACAGTTGCAATTCAACGTGATGTCAAAAATCCGGTCAATGTGATTTCCATAACAGTTTCATTAAATTAAGGAATTAAAGGAAATGGAACTAAAGTTGAGAGATCGGGAAACGTTTGAACTGCAGAAACCAAACAATATCCTATGAAAATGAAACTATATCAAAATATTTGCTGGTTTGATAGTCTTAACCAGCAACCTGAGGACCTTGACTAAAATGTGCCTACTGATTGATTAACTGGTATGCGAGGAGATAAAGAAAGTGAAATATACAAGGACATTAACAATATTCTCACAACTAACATAATGGTAAGCCCGTATTATGCCAAGGAGATTTTATTACCAAAGACATCAATGTGATCAAAATTAGATAGAAAACTTAATCGACTGACCATTCTTTTTGGCAGCACGGAAAAGAAGCTCTGAGATTAGATACTGTGCAGGGTCGCCTCCAGGGACATTTTCCACGAACCATGTAACATGGGCAACTACCTCTTCGTTGCTGAAGTACTGGTAAAGCCCATCCGATGAGAGTACCAAGAACCGGTCACTGGAAGAAAGTCGGTGATGAAAAACATAAGGGATGCTGCTGACATAGGGAGCAGTTCCCATATACTCGACCCGAAACATCTTAAGTAGAGCGTCATTATATGCTGGCTGCAGCCCACAAGTGACAGTAAATTCTAAAGCAATGAAATGCGTGACAAAGTAATATACTAACTGAACAAAGTTTAAAAATAAAACAATGATTGAAACTGTAGGCACTTCTATGAAGAATAGCCTTTTCAGTATAATATGATATTCTAACTATCTTAGCGATGATTTTACAACTTCACTTTTGGCAACAATTCTCCTGTAACCTGAGCAATTAAACATCAAGCATCAGAGTCCTAACACAAACATTCACGTTGCATACTTATTTTAGTTAATTTATTGGAGCATAATCATACCCCAGCTCTATGTCACTTGAGTCATAGCTCCTATTTATATTCATAATATCAAATGTGAAACCATTTGAAGTAAGCTACAAACTACATACTCATTAGTCACATACACACATATGAAAGCAGCTTGCAGCGTCAACAAATAACATTTATGAGAGGTCAAAGTTAAATGATAAACTAACATTCTTCAGGAACTCAGCACCAAAAGCTCTGGTGACCTTTAATTGTCCCTTCACTCTATCATTAAAAATGGCTTGGTTGTCATCAGGATGTTCTGCCTTCACTCTAGAAACTTCCTGCAAATTAAACAATCAAGAACACAACCTTTTTTTTCCACATGCAATAACATGTAGTGAACAAACTCTTATTAGGAATTCTTCTATTCTTTCCAGACTTCGACAACTTTTATCAAAACATTTTTATTTTGAAAGCAATGAAGGGTTCGCAAATTATGTGCATAAATTATAAAAACAATGTTTTGTTAACAATTGAGAAATGTAGCAAAACTTCAGAAAAGACCCCAAAATATCAGATAAACAAATGCAAAAGATAACTACTGAATAAAGATTACGAAACACACCTCTTTAACACTAGTGCTGTGATCACTAGAAAGCTGAACTGCTCTCATCTTTAATCTGCATACAGCAATCTCTCTATCCTTGTTTATCTTGTCATCCTGAATCTCTCGGTTGTGCATTGGGGACTCTTCTGATATTCTGTCCAGCTCCATGCGTACTAGTGATTCTCTGGATCTATTCCTGTGCCTCACATCATCCTTCAGAAAATTTAAATTTGGGTTTGAGTGGCAATCATTAGGTCTTTCTTGTGCCAAGATCGCACGGCTGTCCCCAAGGTTCATGACATACACATCTTGATCCTTCATCAACATTACTAGAACACATGATCCCATCAAACAAAGCTCGGGATTTTTGTCAATAGCCTTTTCCACCATTTCCACATAAGCCTCTTCAGCTCGTTGGAGTCCTCGACCCATTGCTTTTAAGATTGCATCATGGTCAGCAACTCCTGATCTGCATCTCCAAATAGGTCCTGTAGGTTCTGATATTCCCTCAACGATAGCATTTTCTTCTCTGTGCCAGTCATAATTCCAAGGAAACAATTTTTTACGTAACGACTTCCGCTTCCTATACATATGTTTAAGTCTCAAACTGAAAAGTGAAGTCCTTGTACTCTGCCTTTGCCCTGAATCCGAAATACCATGTGCAACGCTTTTATCAACAGATACAACTCCAATCCCCACATCTCCTGAAGTAGAGGGATCTTCATTGCAGTGACTAGAATTATCAGCTTTGGGGTTCAGCGAGTAAGGTCTTAGCTGTTCTTCTTGAATGGTTTCCCTAGCATCTAGACCTTGCTGAAAATCCTCCGAAACTTCTTTTCCATTCCCACCTTGATGTACCAACGCGTCATTTTTCCTATCCCCCTGTTCCATTTGTAGTAACTCATAAAGCCGCATACTTTTTCTTCCTTGACCCTTCAAGTCCG
Source organism: Geranium brycei (assembly GCA_036897365.1). NCBI lineage: Eukaryota > Viridiplantae > Streptophyta > Magnoliopsida > Geraniales > Geraniaceae > Geranium > Geranium brycei. The sequence continues at coordinate 3,890 of JAYMTP010008411.1, forward strand.
CCATTGGAAAAGGAACCTCTGGTCTGACTGAGGTGCTAGGATTTTGGAAACCAGGTAAACCCAACTCAAATGTACCCCTAGCTTCTTCTTTCTCTTCAACTATCTCACAGTTTGAAGACTGAGCTCTAGCAACTACTGGATCAGATGATTCTTCCAAATTATGATAAACAGCATTTGAATGAGAATTTGGCTGGTCCTCCTTGTCGTGCTCTGAACCAGCCTCGATATTTACACTCTTAGAAGTTTCAGGTTGCACCAAATCATTAGGAGATTGATCTTCATATTCCCATAGTAGTCCTTCCAATTCCCTGTCTATAGTTCGGTAAAGGTGGCTCATCAAAAAATCTGGTGCATCTGGCCCACTAAATCCATCATAAATCCCAATAAATAACCAACCCTGTTCCTCCGAAAGCACAACGTGCACTCTATCTTCTCCAGCCTTCCCATGGGCCCATTGCAAGTTGCGAGTATTCCCGTACTCTACTTCAGATTGTCCAACTTCACAACAATTTCGTGTTGCTTCCAACTGCGGCTTCAGTTCCTTAGGATGCCATACTGCTTGGGTCACGGGATGCATGAAAAATCGTTGCTTCCAAGTAGTACCAAGGGAATTTTTCGAAAAGGTACGGATAAGGGTGTTCTTCATTGGTCCACTCACACTCCTAATGAGATGTTTGAAGCCTGGTTTCCTGCGGCCACAAGCAAGAGGAGCAGAAAAGTTGGTTTTGTCAGTAGGTTCCAAAGGACCTGACATTATCCCCTTCTGGATTGGACCAGATATAAAATCACCTCCCCTTTCCAAAGGACCCGAAGCGAAACCTCTTTCGAGTGGACCTGACATAAACCCATTTAAGGGTCCAGAGCTACGAGGCAGTGGCTGCAAAGGAATAGAAGTGAATGAGGAGGTGCTCTCAAATGATGCAGCAGGCTCTAGAACATCAGCAGTAAGAAATGCACTATTGTTGCCGGTGCAAGCTGTAGAAACATTAGCACTGACGGAAGCCCCTGAGATGGTTTTGAAAGTGGTTTCAGGAAAAGCCTTGCTGGGGATGGAGGCTCTGTACAAGATGGAGGGATCCTCACCCGTGTCATGTCTGAATGACCCACTCCACGTGTCGGAATCAAACGTGCTTGAATCAACAGTAAACCTCTCAGAGTTTGAAGGGGAAATGGCAGGAGATTCAAAAATGAAAGGCCTGACATAACAGAAGGAATGACCCAATCCTTCATCCAATTGCTCTAGGAACCCAACATCAACCTCTTTGCCGCATTTTCCTCCAAAAGGCACAAAACAGCCAGTAAAACGAGAAGTACTGTTACCCATTACTTTGCATATAAACACGCAAAACACCCGCTCGTGTTTTCGGTGTCTGCACAAAACCTCTTATGGGCACAGAAAGATTTCTATGGCTTTGCTTTGTAGCTTACGAAGGGAATACATATAAAAACACCTAGGATGGATTTGAAAATACCCAATGAAACCCTCCAACTGATGCTGCCAATTATGGTTATGTTTACTCTCATGCATCATCAAATTCCTGATTGGAAACAAACAATTTCCTTATTCTTACAGTACTATCCAATCCAAAGCTGGACTCTTGTTCTTGATGAGGCTAACAAAACCCACCACACCACCTCCTCCACTCCTTTCTTCCTCCATAAACTGTATAGGTTTTGTGCAGTGTATAACAGAAAAATTATTGGTTTCACCAGCTCACAAATTAAATATTACAGATAATCATCCACAAAAGTACATATAAATGCAAGAAGAAATAGAGTAATTGCTACAGAAATATACACTGCAAAAGAAACAGTAACGATCTGAGCTGACCTCTTGAGATTCGGAAGCAGTGAATCGAAATCGAACGAATCTGAAAATTTGCCTCAAACAATCTGAGCCTCAGATTGATCAAATCTCACATTACAGTCTGCGCAAAATCATTACTAACAGATTGAAATCAGAAACCCTCACAACAACGCCGAAAAAAGAAACAGTGAATCAACAGTGAATGAAATTTGAACACTGCACAGTGTGAGTTTGAGTGAACAAGTTGAGAGATTGAAGAGTTTTATGGAGAAACGGATATGGAGAGTGAAGCAGAACCAGAGGGAATGCGAGAGAGACGAATTTAGGTTTTTCTTATTTCTATTTGTGATTTACTAAAAAAAATGAGATTTGTTCTGATTTGATGATGATGATGAAGAAGAATATAGTTGAGAGTTGAGAGCCTCTTTCTATGGGTTTTCAAATAGTTTAGTTTGGGAGGTAATTACTTTTAAAAGTTAGCCATTTTACTTTTAAATGATACTGGCAAGCTGCCCTATTCTAAAAATTTTCGACTTCTCAAATTAGTTTTCGATTAATTTTCGATTAATTATGCGTTAATTTTTAAATTTAATTTGTTTTTTGTTTAATTCTCGACTCATTTTTGATTAGGCTCCAGAAGATTCTATCTGCTCGATTAGCGTTTAACATCTTTTGAAAACATTGAATGACACCACATAATTAAAACTAGTTTTATTCTTCAAAAAATATATTGTTACAACTTCTTTTAGAAAGTAAACAAACTCCATAAGCCTCATAAATATCTTATGAAGAAATATAAGTTCAAATGAATAAAAATATATATATGCTAATATATTATCCGATGAAAATGATAATTTTTTTTGAATATTCTATGAAATCTTATTTACTTATTAAACTCTGTCTCACTATTTTAATGAGATCAAACTTTTAACCTCGCTATAAATAATGAGATCTTTGACCGATGGAATGTTCTCTTGAAAAATAATCAAAATTTTACTAATATCACATGAACGAATATTTTAATTAATTTTCAATGTGATGCAGTATTCGAATCTTTTGATATAGGGACCAAAATCTAAACTTTATTGAATTTATTTTACGTGTTGCAATATTAGCAAGATTGGTAATTTGGTGGTGTGTTGGTTTGGTTTTATTGGAGTTGATAAAAATAAACAATTCAAAGCTAACCCGTCATCGTCACCAATGAATTTTGTATGAAGTGGGAATGAGGTCTCCAATGTCATCCTCATTTTGACTTCCTGCACTTTAAAATTCACAACTTCTATTGAAACTAATAATTTAATAATTTTGGTTTTGTCCTGCTCAAATATTTACAAATTGGTCCTTCCATTCTAAGATATTATATATAATTAGGGATGCACTCCGCTACAAACAGATGTTGGATCGTTGAAAATCTGAACGTGAGTTGTTCCAGCGCGCGACACGTGGCAGAAAGATTCTACAGCGGACACTTTCAAGGGTCTACATGATCAATCACGCTCTACCATTTCGCACTACACATTCTACAAAGGTCAATCACGTTCTATCATTTCGCACGACACATTCTACCAGTTCGGACGTTCGGACATTTCCACTCCGTTTGTATCTGATTGTTGCTCTATATAATTAATTTCTTTTGGCAACCACCTCCCTCGACAAAGTTTCCTTCTGGTTATGCATATTACAAATGGATCATAATCATTTTATTTTTTTAATTTCTTTTAATTGTTTTATTGCATGAATATTTTCGTCATCTCAAATAAATTTGTAACACGATTATAAGTGATAACACTTAGTTCGTCTTGATGTAATAAGATAGTATAAATTTAAACTTAGTATAGTGGCATGATACAAATTTAGATTATTATTGTAATATAATCCAAGCTTAAATTTACCGTATCAATATAAAAATTACGTATTTTTAATCGATGTGACACATAAGTATTACTTAGATTTTTTGGTCTAAAATGATTTTTGCAATAAAAAAAACTGTTGGAGTGGGCATCTCCAATTCAACTCAAGCTTATTTAAGTAATGGGAGGAAGCAAACAACTGGTAGCAACTAAAGACCGATTAAATTCCATAAGTTTAATTTGATTCCATCCACCACATCCATCAAAACACTATGCAAATTAAAAATCACTATCTGAATTAGACCTAATAAGTTTGCTAATGAAGATTCAAATCACCGGATAATCTAGGTTAAAGTATAAAAAAAATGTCTCCAATCGAATAAAAATCTCCCTCGAAGCTCTTGGTTGCTTCTCCCAAAGATGTGACTGACACTTCTTTGATATCTCGGGATAGGGCTATTCGAGCGTGTGCTTTTTGTAAATTAATGAGATTTATATGCAACGTCAATGATGAAGAAATGATCAATTCCTTCGAAGCTAGGGAGCTCAAGAGCAAGGCTAATAGCAATTCATAGCTTTTCCTCCTCTACTCGGCTGTTTTTGAGTTATTTGTTGTCTTTTTTCTTAATTGTGTTCGTGGTTTTCTTTTTGCCTCTGCTATATTTTTGTTGTATCTTTTCTATGATGTTGTTGATGTACTAGGCTAATTTTTGTTTTCTCCTAAGGAACTTCTTCTGGTTTCATTAATAAAATTTTACTAATCAAAACGCTACGCAAATTAAAAATGATTATCTGAATCAGACCCAAACAATTTTACTAATGAATATTTAATTCACTGGATAATCTAGGTTAAAGTATAAAAAAAGTCTCCTATCAAATAAAAATAAGGACAATACTTTTTTTTAATCAGCCAAATGGTACACATACACATGGAATGGACAACATTGGCATAGTGAGGCATCGCTGTTTTTATCGCTCCCTTCGTCGAACTGCAACGCCCATTGTGTAATGGAATTGTGGAAGTTTAAACATGCACATGAAATTTTCTTCATAAAATCTTCAATTCTCTAATTCAATAGAATTAGAAAATCAGACTATTTCCTCTCATAACAGTTTCATGTATGGTTTCAATAGTTGAAAAACCGGAGGGAGGATCCGGACCCCATCAAAAACCATTCAATGCAACACATGCTTATCAAAAATCTACAGTCAAAAACACCAAAAACCATTGAATGCAACACATGTTCCTGTTTTTCCTTCACAACCTGAAACAAGATGATTCTCTTGAGAAATAAAGAAAGAGACCCTTTTAGCAAGAAAGGTAAGTTCTAGACATGCAATGTTTCTGGGACAAATGTCTGGACTCACAACATACTATTAAACACAGAACTCAAGACTGAGGACAGTATTAGAGCCAAAACATTAGTCTTAGTACATAACATACTAACTTGAGTTCTGATCTAGGACAAATTTATGTCAAAGGAGCAGCTACTAGTTTCTCGAATTCAGCACGAGCTTTCCTGATACTTTCATCGGCCGTTTTCAACATGGCAATCTCGGCTTTAATAACTCCCAACTTCTTCGTTACCTCTTCCAGCTCCATGTCGCATTTGTTGCTCTCGTCTTCCAGCCGCTGAATCTTCCCCTGCAGATCTTCTTCTATTTTCTGGTTCTCGTTGTCATCGATAATACCTGGAAAAGGGGCTAGACAAAAATACACACACGAACACGATCAAATAGTGAAAACATTAAAATCTGCTAAACATTAGAATATTGTACCTCCAGCATTAGCCTCATCCTCATCATTAATAAAGTCTCTCTTTCTCTTACAAGTGCTCCCCTCCACTTCCTTCGCTTCACTTTCCTGTTCCAGTGATATCAATCAGGTGATGAAATGAGTGACTTATTTGTGGAGCTATCACTATTCTTCTTAATTGAGTATAACAAATTTTAATGAAAGCAAACAAACTGTATAGCACAAAAAACAGATTGTTCATGACAAACCCAAAGAACCCATTAACCCAAACACATTATGGTTTGAGATAGGAAATCATGAACTATGAGCAACATTCATCACATCAATAGGTTTTGTGATTTACCTTTGGAGGAGGCAATGGCAATGGCCTGACGGGACTAAGGTCAACGGTCACTTGATCGTTCTCGCCGCTGCTCACTATAACTTCCGAACCAACCGCAACAAATTCACTCTCCATTCTCTAAATCTTGTTTCTCTCTCGCCGGATGGATGGATTCAATACCTCTCAAACCCTAAATCTTAATCGCATATTTGGATTGGGACTTACTCCGCCCAAATATAATATAAGGAAACTTTTGAATGACATAGCTCTGTCATACGAGTTCCGTTTCCGGCACATTATATATCAAATCGAAGGAAATTGGAAATAAAATAACATTTATGTGTTAGTTTGGATGTTCACTACCAATTATGTTCATGTTTGACATATGAGTGGTTTTTATTCATAACCAGTATAATCATAATATGCAATCCAAATTTAAAGTATATTTGG
>JAYMTP010008412.1:0-10076 GCA_036897365.1 Geranium brycei
ATTGCAGTGTCGAATTCAATTGCCTTGGTTTGTTCCAAGAAACAATATGGGATTCTCTGGGCATAAAGAAAAGATTGGCTGCTTCTAAAGCTCTCTTTCAAACATAAACTGAACACGAACCTAATGACACAAGGCGCCCATGCAGTTGGTCAACAAATCAACCAACGAATTCACAGCGCTTCGAGCATAAGGGAAAAATGGAATTCCAATCTAGAGGTATAACATCACTTACGAAATCAATTAGACGGGCGCGAACTTGTAAACGTGCCGTCTGGGAGAGTCTTCCTTGACTTTCACTTTACATACGGCATTTCCGTTTCCACTTGACTGAATGATTTATACGATGAGATCAATCTACCAATCACTGGAAGAGAGCAATCATCCTATTTGCCTATACGTGCGGTGTCATCCCTTACTATACGCAATTCTCGAAATCATGAAAATCGTGAATCAATTCACCCAATAGATTCCAATTATGGTAAGTTTACAAGTTCGCGCCCGTCTAAATGTAATGAAAATACCAAATGGGGAAGTACCCTTTGCTCTAAGTCAAGCTAGAATCTATCGGGAAGGAGGTCAAGATTGACCTGTATCTAGTTTAGTGGAGAACTATGTGAGGCAGAAGGCCGAGGCGTACGAGAAATCATTGATAACTAGCATCTAGATTTCTATGTATTAGATATGAAATCAAATCAACCACTAGAATGATCTAATGATCATATAGCTTACCTGCTCAGTTATGAATTGGTGGAACATAGGGAAGATAGAAAACCGTAAACATAAGTACCTCAAGTATATGAAATCACTCGAACCCACTAGTAAGGAAAGGCAACCCTTTCTGGTCGCCGATATAGAGACAGTACTCATCAACGATATTCATGTACCCTATGCAGCAGGTTTGTTATTGGTAGAACCTGATGATGTGATATCTTAAGATATGTGCAGGAGTATAGAAACGTATTACAGTGAAGATGATCCATTGTTTCTCTATGATACAATCCAAAAAAGAAGAAAAAAAATCATTATGAAAATCGAGAACGGCGTACCCTTAGCCAAAATAAGGAAAATGAGAAATTGGTATGATATTGTATTTTCGGTCCTATATGAACACAGGGATTTATCATATTATACATCTTATTCTATCAATTCTGATTGGGCTAAGTAACTGTTAGATGTAAAAGTCTATATCCTGGATCTATCTCAGCTTCTATTACGTTTTCACCTCCATACCCTAGAATTATTGATTTTGAAATGAGAACATTAGCCTTCAACATATTGGTCGAACAGTACGCTTACAATGTTGATTCAGAGTATGTGAAATTCACAATTGGATATACTATGTGTTTACCATCATCCTGTGAAATTGCCTTGACTTTAGGTAATGCTATTCCATTGCATGATCCTAAAGGTAATCTAATTCACAAAAAGATGATATATGATATGATTGATCAACTTGTTAGGTTCAATGGTGAGAATCTTTACCATTATGATGTTAACTCTTTATATCCATATATTCTGAAATTTGGTATACCAGTTTTGAAGAATAATTTGAATAGCGTTGGATTGGATAGCTTGTTTGGCTTTATTGAGGCCTATGTTGTATGTCCTACTAATATATCACGCCCATTCTTGCCATATAAAGATCAATCTGGTACTTTACTCTTTCCTACAGGTCAATTCATTGGTGTTTTTTATAGCGAAGAGTTGAAGTTTGCGCGTGATTTAGGTTATCATGTAATTCCTCTTAGGGGTTATTTGTTTGAGAAGAAGGCTTTGTCTCGCACCTCTATGAAAGCAGACTAGAATCCAAGAAATCAGGTGATGAAGCTATGACATTGATTTAGAAGATTCTAATGAACTCTCTCTATGGTAGATTTGGTATTCACCCTGAAAGTACAGTAACTGAAGATCTGCAATCAAAAGAAAAATGAATAATCAGTCAGTCAGTCCACTACTGAAGGTCAAAAGACCACTACTTTATACAAAACCAAGGATGAGGTTAAGGTGAAGGGAATATATATCCAATCCAATCCGATGTTAGATGAGATGAAGAAAGAATGGAAAGACGAAACAGAAAGACTCAAAGAACAAACTAAGCTATACTACTTACTATAAACCTACCAAGAAGAAGAATAAGAAGAATCAATATCACCATAGGAAAGGAAAGAAACCACCACCCTAATTCATCTTCATCTCTATCCAGGCCAAGCTTTCCTTCGGAAACAGGATAGTAGGGGAAGCTAGTCAATACCTACTTCGTCGATACGCTTACACTTGCTTCTTGGAAGGAAAGTTCCACAAGATCCTAGGCTCCGGCCATCCTCTTCTCTTCTGCTGGTCAGGAGCTCTCTTCCCAATGGACAGGAAGGATTCACTTTGTTCGTTAGGCTAAACTGAGAGGCTCGCTGGCAGATCCTTTGGTTCTATCTTCATGAGCTTGCCTAACTAGAGAGGAAACCAAGTCCTTCATACTCACTCGTAAATGATTGGTGTCAGAATTTTGAACTAATCAGTCTCATCCGTGTAATAATTAGGAATGACTCTTCCAACTCGTCCCAGAATGGGCGTTATGGCAAAGAACAAGAAGAATACAAAAGGAGAAATTTGTCCAATAGTAACAAATGGTGCCTCCACAGGTTGACATCCGATCCAACCTAGTAGTAAGCAATCCGCCAAAAGCAACCAAAATATTCCTTGGTGAATCGGGCGAAAACTTGAACTACGTACATACATACTTTTAAAAAAAGGTAAAGCCAACAGACATATAAAAACTGGTGCTATTGCGGCTACACCTCCCGATTTGTCAGGTATACTACGAAGAATGGCATAGATCGGTAGGAAATACCATTCCGGCACAATATGAGGCGGGGTGGGCATCGGATTAGCAGGTATATAATTGTCGGGATGCCCCAAAACATTAGGAGCATAAAAAATCCAAATGGAAAAAAATATAGCAAAAGCTACCCAACCTACTAAATCCTTTACATAAAAATAAGGGTAATAAGCAATTTTATCCATCTCTGAATGTACACCCAATGGATTATTGGATCCATATTGATGCAATGCGGCCAGATGAAGAAGACTGGCGCCTGCTAAAATAAAGGGGAGTAAATGATGAAGACTAAAAAAACGATTTAAGGTGGCATTGTCGACGGAGAACCCACCCCAAAGCCAAGTCACTATGGTATCTCCTACTACAGGTATGGCGCTAGCTAAGCTTGTAATTACTGTAGCTCCCCAAAAGCTCATCTGACCCCAAGGTAGTACATATCCTATAAAAGCTGTAACTATCATTAATAGGAAGATTATAACTCCGAGACACCAAACAAATTCCCTAGGACTGCTATAACTCGCATGATATAGACCACGAAAAATATGAAGGTGAACCACAATGAAAAACATACTTGCCCCATTAGCATGCATATAACGGAGCAACCAGCCCCCTTCAACATCTCTCATAATGTGTTCTACGCTGTTGAAAGCTAGATCCACATGAGGTGTGTAATGCATAGCTAAAAAAACGCCAGTCACTATCTGAATGACTAAACAAATACCAGCTAACGAACCGAACCCCCACCAATAACTAAGATTGCTCGGGGTTGGATAATCTATCAAATGCTGATGAAGTGTGGAGGATATAGGTTGTTTAAGAAGAGAGAGTCGTTGGCTCCTTATAGTCACTTATGAATTTTCATTTGATATCGTGACAACTCTTGTTCCCCCACCCCCCTGCCTTTATTGAATTTGGCTTCGCTGCGCCTCAAAAAGCTTATTGATTTGATTCATCCTGGGCGAGAGAAAGTCAAAGCATCGATCTATGATATTTGCGTTGGTTTTTCCAACGAAACGTTGCACTTTTTTCTTTATCATTCGGAAGGCTCAGTCCCACACCCTGACTTCAATGATGGGAACAACCTCCGCACACTCCGGCGCTCCAATGAACAACAGTTCTCCGCCTTACTCTATTTAGAATAGTGGTCGATCCCTCGGGAGTGACATTCGTAACTGAATGTAATGTTATGTTCACGCGTTCTATCTTTCCAAGAGTACTACCCTTTTAGATTAGCAACAACAAAGAAACTCTTTCTTGGCAACTTGGACAACTTATAACGATGTTTGTCCCGCATATCACTAGGAAGATAGGGTACAAAAGGCTTTATAAAGCTTTCGTCTCAATATTCCTCAGCGCATCCGTTTGAGCCGCGAGCAATCTACGTTTGTGATCTCGTATATTTTGCTTCTCCGACATCTTACTGAGTTTCCCCCTCATCTTTTTGCAAAAAGCCGCTCCACGGTGGTAAAGTCTCATCTTGTGTGTTGGCCGAAGTGACAATAGTCACATTGAACCCTCGAATATGTTCGAAGATCTCGAAATGATCTTCCAGTTCCGGGGAGAATTCGCAAAACTCCGTTTCCATCGAGAATTGAATGGAGTTTTCCCGTATTTCGACCGGAGAATCTAACAGAGACATTACTGTGGAGATTCTGACCAAAAAAGAATACATTCCATGCCCTCGGAGAGTGCTTTGTCGTGCTAGGTCACTTACATATCCTTTTTTTTCTTTATTTGACCTAAAGAATGGATTGGATCGAAACGACTTTCCTGTCGAAGCCCTTTGTGTCTGTATGAATTTATGACCGCACGGAATCTCCATAGCCAATTTTCCATTTTTGATAGAAGGTGCTGCCTTTGGTACTACTCTTATTTTACACGATCCAGGAACTTCCATAACGTTGGCGTGATTCGGTTTGAGCAACGGATCCTGACGTGATACATCTTCGTAATGAAAATAGAGTGGAAACATGAGTTGGCTTTTCCAGTATATAGATAATAAGCACTGTGAACTATCTGCTTCAAAAAGATAGTTGGTTGAAGGCTAAGTTCATTCTTCGATATATCTCACTCCGCTATGCTAGAAGACTGAGCAGCTTCAGTTTATTACCAACCTCGAGTTCAACAACTATTGGGTCAAGCCTAAACCTCACTCCCTTACTCGCTGGGTTGGGTAGCGCCAGCAGCAAGCGTAGGGGTTACTACGTAAGTGCGTTCGTTAGCGCGTTACGTTTTCTCGCTTGCTAGACACGACAACTAAGGATAGACGCGCTGGGATAGCAAGCAAGTTTGTTGAAAGAGGGGCAGTATATTCTAGATCTGCTGAAAACCAGGTTATAGGGCTATATCTTTATTCCATGGTAGGGCTAGGGGCAGGGTGGTTGTCAATCACTCCTTTTACTTTCCCTCCTACAATTCAAATGGGAAGGGACGAGACAAAGCCTTCTTCTAACTGCAGGAGTGCTGCGACCTGTCTTACTCTTTTTGTTGCTAATGAATAGCCTTTAGAAAACCTATAACCCTTGAGTGAGTTCGCAGTCAATCTTGCTTTCGATTCAACAAGGAGTTCCTCGAAGAAAACAATTCTGATTCAAAGAGTCTTTGGCAATTTTTCCCTCTGCGAAGAATAAGGAAAGGGGGTAATTTAGAACAAAGTTGATGAACAATCGATGTCTTTCTTCGGAATTATAAGGAACTCCAGGGGCATCTTTTTTTATCACGAACACGAAGGATTCAATCCAGCCACAGGTTCCCCTATGGCTACCTTGTTGCGACCTGACTGAACGTATTAGTCCCCCTGAAAGTATGAACGAAGAACATTGATCAATCCTATCAGGATTAGCGCGACAGAAATGCTATTCAATTCTTTATTCCTCTCCGGCAGCCCGGATGCTTGCCAATCCAGGAGCCCCTATTGCACGAAGGGAAAACTGGTTCTGAAGGAATGCTAGCTATATGCTTCAGAAAGGGGTCTTCTTTCAAAGAATCTCCGTCCCTAGTCCATACCCACGTCTGGGGAACTTCTGAACTTCATGTTCACATCTTTGTCTCCCTCTTTCAAGTGACCCTTAATAAATAGGCAAGAGCAATCAGAGTTTAGGAAAGCATTCCCATAGGATAGGAGGATTGGTTAGCTCATTAGACCTTTTGATTCTTTTATTATCTTTCTAGCGACTTTGAAAGAAGGGAATGTAAATGCCAACATTGCATTCCAATTCCAAGTTCCCTACAAGACGAAATCATTTCTGCTTTGTTACGATTGATAAAAAGAGGAGCTCCTCCTCGTCTTGATCAAAAGTCACGAATAAGAGTTCCACATTCTGACTGAATTTAGAGTTCGCGGAAAAGAGGCACTCGGGGATATTCACTGCCTGTCATCTTGTGTGGTATAGCCAAATTCCCTCTGTCTTCGAATTTTGAAGAGAGCCGTTTCCTTGATATAACCCGAATTAGCTTGCTTTTTGCCGACCTTCAATGCCTTCGATTAGAACTTTCGGGGAATCGAAAGTGTGGCGTAGGTCAAATGTTGCTTAACATCCTACGAACCTTCCTTCTCCACAGAGTCTACAATGATGAAGTGATCGGAAAGTTTCTGCTAGAATGACTGGGGCAGGGTTTACTGTATGTTCCACCTGGGCTTTTCAGGACAAATGGTAATGAATCAACTCTTGGCAATCCGCTTCTGTCAAAGTTGGGAAGACTAGCAATTGATTCAGTATTCGGTGGTACAGCTCTCGTAGCCGGTCTTGAATAACCAGTGTAGGCAATAACCGGTGTTTCTGTTCTTGTTATCGGAAGAAAAGTCTGAGTTGAATAACCGTTGTTGTTGCGTCTTAGAGTGTTTGCAAGGTAACTAGAAATATCTTAGCATAAGAGAAGACAGATCGGATCGTAGCCGGGCCCTAAATCAAAGTCGGGGAGACTTCGTCACTTTCTTCTTGAAAGTCAAAGCGGAAAACTGAGAAATCCGTTCATCCCTAAGTTCCGTCGCTACCTGGAGAGCTAACAGCAGCTGATGAAATGGAAAGTGCCAGGCTAAAGGCAAAGAGCATATTCCTGCGAACCTTCGCAGAGATTAGCCACAGTTGAACAGCTTCTTCAACAAGAAAGAAGAGAGAGCTCCCGTGAAAGCCTAAGCCTAGAGAGGAAGAAGCGGAATGACACGGAAATCTATTCATTATGGACTTGCTATTGCGGCGTGGCCGAATACATCGCATCACTAGGCTTAACCGTCTCTATCGCCGTTCTTGTAGCTTTTCGTTGAGCTTGAATTACGATTGAGAGAAGAGACAGCGGGCTAAGAAGTTTGTAAGTCACCTTCCCCTGAATGAACAAAAAGAGGGGTAACCGATCCTGATTTAGAATCAGATAAGCCGGAGCCTGCCTCAACCTCGGACCCGCCGCAAGAAAGGAACGTCAGATTGGTTCGAATCCAATTCGTGAGAGAGAAATGATCTTAAGAGGGACCTAGCTAAATTCTCGAACAGGTGATTCTGTAGTCGCAGCTTACTCTTTCTCGAGGTGGGATACCTTCACTCTTGATCATATCTGCTGTCTCTAGCTAATCAGATCTTCCTTCTCATCGAAAGATGCGAAACAAACCGTGTTTCAGGGAATTGAATTAGGTAAAAAAGGACAAGGACCCATGGAGCGCTAACTAGTAAAGGGACCGGAACAGCCTATTATTGCAAAGAAGAGGGCATTCTGTAAGATCGTGGTGAATAAGTTCCTGGGCTTACCCATGTGCAAACTGTTAGGAATCGATCTATATGCTTTGACGTTTGGGATAACTGAATAGCCTGATGCGTACCCCCTTTTTCGGATATTGGTACGTTAGATAGTCTAAGCAGCGTCAAAGTCTTTCCCGGTCCAGTGAAAGTCGCTTCTTCTACTGAAGAGGGAATATGAACAAGAAGCAGTTATCATCAACGAGCAGGAAGCGTACGGGCTGAATGAATCATTCAGGCAAGGCAGCTATCGTGACTTTATGCCATTCCAGCTTGCACCCCCTAGAATGAATAGGGCTTTCTTTCGAATTGGATTTCCCGACTTGAGAGCCTGAAGCCCTAAAGACCAAAGGAGACTGGCTAGAATGGATAGCGTTTGGTTGACCCAAGAAAAAGAATTCATGGTTTAGGCTCCATCTCATGAAATAAAAACTTCTTTAGCGGAAATCGGGTACAAAAAGACGGGCAAGCGTTCTAATTCATCAAACTGTCTGCACTTGCGTTGGCATACCCGATCACCTGGCTGAACCCAATGTTGCCAGGGGCTAACCCACCTGACTTCAAACCATATGCTGGCTTACTTTTCTACGACACTGGATTCTCTCATTCATGTTGAAAAGCGCTAACAACCTTGATATCGGAACACCTGGATAGGTGAACTCCACTCCCATTTGAATGAGACAAAGACACGTTTTTTGAATACCTAAAGATGACCATTGGAGCTATTTAAGGTGATTGGGGCGAGATACCATCGGGAGAGGGTTATGAGTATATTGAACTCGACAAGCGAACTTTAGTACGATGCGATGCTTGAAAGTCAATTGCACTACTGGATGTCTATCTTCCCTGCCAAGGCCAAGACTTTTCTTTTCTTGAAGACTGGCTTGGCTGGCGAGCTTAGCTCTCGTCCTGTAGCTGCTGGTAGCCGGTCAATAAGCTGCAATCATGAAATCTTTTGAGCCCGGTTCTTGCTCACTATCAGTGCCTTCTTCGATTTGTTATTCCTGTAGAGGGTTCCCTCTACTTCTATTTCAGTGGGAACGAAATCCATCAATGAAGAAAGAGAACTCATTTAGACGAAGAGATTGCCGGGTAAGATGCTGACTTTCCGGGTGATTTCATTCAAAACGAATTGAACCGGGTGTAGGATCGATCCCTTCGTCTAGCCTAGCGCTTCCCTAATTCTAGTTAGTGACTTCGCTTCCCCTGCGAATCTTGCTAATCAGTAGCCTGCCTGACGAGTGCAGCTACGGTAGTGTAGCGAGGCAAGTCTATGCCCATATTCAAGAGATGGGCCTCATCGAAAAAAGTAGCTGCGCGTGCTAGGTTCTTTCGCCTTGAGGGTTGTCGCGTCTTAAGTTGTTGATGCTATCAAGTGAACTGTCCGGGAAAAAGTGTGAGGAGAATTGGGGCAAAGAGTCCGCCAACCTCTATATCAAACCCGCCTTCTCCCCTTTGTCTATCCTATAAATAAAGGCTTTTCTACATGTTTACCAGGCATTGGCATTGAAGTAGGCAAGGCAAATTGATACGGGGCCTGGACCAACTAAGAAAGAAAGTGCAACTTCTGGAACTTTGATCGCCCTATATAGAAAGGTTGGCTCGGGCAAAGCGAGAGGAACGAAAGATAGCCCTTTTCCCGCACAAGAAGAAATCTTCATTCACTGCAACTCAAACCTTCCAATAAGAATCTTTTAGACCTTCCCGATAAAGATGACTAAGACATGGAAAGAAATATAGCAATTAGTGCCAACTATGACGCCCCTTAATTATCCCTTGTGCTTTGAATAGTTCTTTACCTACCCTTCTCGCCTCTGTCGCCTTATACCAAGAAGGAAACTATTCACTACATATATCTAATAAAGCTCTCTCCGAACTACTACTGATACGAGTATACTATCAGGTGAACAAGAACTGTAGGAGAGACTCCCTACTATTGGGAGAAATCCTACACACCTTAGACAGGATAGGAATAGTCATCTTCAAACTTCAAACTATCAAATGGAGCGAGTGGAAGCCTATAATAAATAACGAGCATTATTTTACCTTATACACTGCCTTATGAATCCTCACTGCCAGGAGAATTGACTTACCTCCAGACTTTGAGTTCCCTTGCTTGCTAGTAATTGAGTTCTCCTCCGCCGGGCAGCTCTATCGACCCGCCCTCATCACCTAGGCTTCGCCTTCCTGTTGCTTCCCCTAGCAGGATAGAAAGTAATGTTGCTACATTAGCAAATATGAAGCGGATGAAGCATACTAAAACCTACTATTCTAGGGCAATCAACTCCTACAGCCGGGATAAGCCAACCAAGCCGCTTCCTTCGCTTCTGCCCTGAGGTACGAGATCGCTGGTGCCCCTAAGATAGGACTTAGGTCAATCAGTCTCTTCGTTCCTACCTCTGAACTTCTACCTTCCTGTAGTTATCTGCCCTAATGAAGTTATCTGCCCTAATGAAGTTATCTGCCCTCATTTTGTTATCTGCCCTCATTTTGTTATCTGCCCCTGTATGAGGGCT
>JAYMTP010008413.1:0-10075 GCA_036897365.1 Geranium brycei
GAATGATATTTATTGTTTATAATTTATAATTTATAACTTAAATGTCAAAACGAATTAAGTATGTTAGAACGAAGCCGATTGGATTAGACAAAATTAATTAAGTTAGACCGTAATTAATTGGTTAAAATGGATTAAACCGGTATTAATTAATTTAAATCGAATTAGACTGTAATTAATTGATTTAAACAGGATTAAACCGGAATTAATTGAAATTATCCGGTTTGACCAGTGTTGACCGGTATTTGGGCCGATTTTTGTCATATCGACTCGGATATATTGAAAATTTCGCGATATCGCTGCGATATCCATAACACTGCCTGTACACGATCAGCGTGCATTTCATGTTCAGACAAAATATTTCCAACAAACACAATCCTGCTGACTGCTATCCCTGCTCAGAAATCGAACCTAATGGAACTAAAGTATACAAATTTTCGTCTATAGACAATACGCTACTAGTGTCACTACGTGCGCCCACCACGAACAAAGCCTCCATCGTTTTATCTAAACATTGTAAGAAACAACAATAAAACTTAAATGATGTGTCATATTTATAACAGCCGAAGCAGAAAATCCGGTAACTACACTCCATATGACGTCATTCAAGAAATAACCGTAGATACTAAATAACATTATATTATCCAGAATTGTAACACCCGAAACGATACAGACCGAGACGATGCATGCAACAATTAAGTCGATTATGATTTTAAAATAATTCCCAGGCACATCGCTAACTACTTCATACAATCTCTCATCACCACGTGTCAATATTATGAGAGGCAGATGTACTCAAGTTGAAATTCCGCGAACAGGATCTTTATACATTGTTTTTAATACAGATAATCAATAAGTTAAAGTTACAAATCCTTAATTCATGTTTGGCATTACTGCATATAAAATTTCCGCGGACTTGAGCATGGGTAGGTTGAGAGACCTCCTAATCCTAAACATACTGTCTTGCTTTGATTTGCATTCTAACTTGTCCATACTATAGATTTGAAATAAAATTACTGGCAACTAAGTGCAAGATAGAATATTGTCAAATATCGATTTGTACTTAGCAAGACACTAAGTTGTGATGCACACTATTTTTTGTTGAACATCTGTTAGGCTAGACAATTAGGCAATGATTAACCCCCAAAACTAATTGTATGTTTAGGCGACAATGTCTCAATCAAGTTGATTAACATCACTATGTTTTCAGCGAATAAACAACAAAAAATATTTTGAAAAGTAATTTATGGATTTATTTTGGAAAACACTTGCAGTAAAGAATTTAATTGTAAACAACAAATTTAAATCATATTGTTTGGCTAACATATCAACAGATTACACTAATGGAAACATTTATTTACAGCAAAAAATTACAAAGTTTACAGCCATAATATTATATCATATGTAAACACATATTAATTGACTATGAAAGTGCAAATTACAAAATTATTAATAATCAGTAGTTAATTGGCAGCGTGTCATTGAATTAAATATCAAGATCATAATAACGAAACAGATGATATAGATATTAATGGCATAATTGGGGGTATGTATTAACTTACATATAGAATTGAAAAGTGTTGACGTCAGAAATATAACAATCATAGTAAGCTTGAAGATCTTAACTTAACAAATAAACAAATAATACTGACAAAAAAAATTTAAATAAATAACTCATGGATTTATTTTTGAAAACACTCGCAAACACCTGTTGCCATACATTATTTATTATTTATTGTTTTATTAAATAACGTAAAGTAACTCTTTAGTCATTTTGAGGAAGGCTTGATGCATCACAGCCAAAAGCGATTTTTTTCCATTTCACGATTCTCATCAGCTTGTATAGCAATCCACATTTGAATATTCAAACTTCTGTCATGCGTTCCAAGAAGGACATTTGAAACTACACTCTGAAGACGATCCATATCATAAATGTGTGCAACCAGTAAATTTTAACCTTTCCACAATCATTTTAATGGCTAAGTCCTTTCGGGTTATCTGATCCTTTACACTTGCTTCAATTTCCCTAGCTCTCTTTAGACACTCCCGGCCTTGCATGAAAAAATTTAAACTGTTAAATTCATAAATACACAAACAAAAATTAGATATTGAAACGAAAGAAATAAATTTTTTTTGAAAGTGTGAATTCATTTACAAATACTAGAGACAACATGCATCGTGGAGAGTCATAGTTTTCCTAAAAAGAAGAAAAGAAAATATAATGAAAGAGACTGCTATGAAAAAATTCAAAAGAAAGAATAAAAAAATAGGACACAAAATTACTGAAATTTTTTTTGAACAAAATAAATGATACAAACTAACCACCTTATCTCTTCATCTTGTTCCGATAGTTTCTCCATTTTTAATCACTAAATACAAAAATTAACAACATTGTGTTCCTTATATAAACGTTCTGTGCCAGATGTAATTCTTTATTAAACATAGATATGCGGAACCGTGAACCAGAAAAATTGAAACCAAATGTAACCACCTTATATAACCGCAAATTCAAAAGCATAACTGGTTAGTAAAATCTTACAAAAAAGATAATTCTTTTTTTGGTTTAAGGAATTACCCAATGTCAATAGTTACACCCAATTTTATTTTTTAGAAACAATATATATGCGGTTAAGTTATGAGAATCTTGCTAAATATTGATTTTATATTAGCAGTTAGTAGCCATTATGAGTTAAAAGTTTATCAATATGTTATTAGTGAAATCACTATAACATTGCGTCATAAGATGTGTTGAACCAACAAGCTGTTAAATAAGCGTTTCAAACTATTGCGATAACATTATTAGTAATATTTCGAAAAATCATTCCGTTCAATAAAACAATCCCCAAATGTGTGTAAATTTAATATTGTGAATAACAATTAATTAAATAAAACGCTACACAAATCATTAAACAACTGTATAAGCACTTTCTTTTCCTTGAATTTTTAGTGGAGTACAAAACCTACCTTTATATTCCTTTACATGACATTAAAAAATTTTATTTTTAATATCATTATAATAAGTAAGTTTTAGCGTTACATGATGTATCAAATTATATTTTCAAATGATGGGTCTGAAATTGGCAAATTCAAGAACAATAGATTAAGATGTGGTTGGACCTCTCCGTACACTGATTGCAGAATGAGTATAGATTTTGCCTTGAAGTGATTGTATATCACGTTGGGCCAGATAATTATTTCCAAGGACTTTCATGAGCAGCTAGCCATTTATAGGCTTTGAACTTTTGGGAGGGATGCAAGGTTTTAAAAATTAATACATACATATCACTTACTTTATACATGCCATTTCTGAGTAACCTTTGACCTCCTAATATTTTTTTGAGTTTCTGGAATGCACTAACATCTTGAACTCTGAAAGTTGCCTGAAGATGAGAGCCAACACCCTAAGACCCAGTAACTAAAAACAAAAACTTGAGGTTCAACTGCTAATATGAACAATCTTGGAATTTTGCTTCATATTTATACTCCCTGACCCAATTATTTATCCAGAAACGGATCAAAAGCCCAGTCCGGAGTCGTCACTTTAGACTATTGAAAAAATATTGACCTATGATTTGAATTCATTTTGATAAACGAAATGTTTTGTTTGTGTATAACCAAGAATTCAATACGATATGACATTTCCACATAATATTCAAACACAGTAACTCTGAATTTGGTAACAAACTAATGATATTTCATTGAACATTTTTTATTGTTGAAAAAAGTGACTTACAAACATTAACAAGAGAGTGCGTAGACGCCAGTATATATTTTGTACTACACAACCACCTGATTTATTATTAGAAAATAATTAATATTTATTAAACCATTGAACACCTCGATAGTATTTTGTAGTACATAAACCACCAAATTTATTATTAGAAAATAGCTAATATTTATTAAACCATCAAACACCTCTGGGAAAGTTTGATTCTTCACTGCCAAAAGCTATTTCTTCGATCTCACGTCTCTCATCACCTTGTTTGGCAATCCACATCTCAACATCTAAGTTCCTGTCTTGAGTTCTAGAAATAACGTTTCATGCTATATCTTGTAAACAGTCCATATCCTTCAGCTATGCAATTAATAGGCGTTCAATGTAAGCTAACCTGATCCTTACGGGCTATCTAGGCTTTTGCTCTTGCCTCTATTTCTTTCGCTCTCTTTAAACACTCCCTGCCTTGCTCAAAAAATTATAAACTGAGAAGTTTAGGAAAAACACAAATAGATAACTATTTGAACGTGAATCAACATATAAATAAGTTACAAAATAAATCAATAGTTTACCGGAGACAACCCTTAGAGGCATTTTTCGAGGTATACGTCTTACTACAAAACAAACATTCAAAATTTGTCATTTACAAACGTTTGAAGCATAAAAAGTAAAAAAATTGGTAAGTTAAAACAAAAACTGATTTTAAACCTCTTGTCACTATCCTCCATTAGTTTCTCCACACGATTGGAAGAAGTACCGATTTGATACACAATAACCTTCTTAAATAGATGATTAAAATGCGGTTAGACTAATGGATAAACATGTCTACCCTGGTAAGTAGGATAAAACTGCATAATTAACTGACGCCACCATTAAAAAACCTCAATTACAAACAAACAACTGCTTGATTTAATCCACACAAACATTTGATAATATTAAAGAAAATAACATTGCAAAATTAAAAAGAAAGTATGATATAGAGAAGATCTGAATATCAAATATCAGCTTAATACAAAATCAAGGTACATATTATATAATCAAACAACATAGCCGAAAATAACCGAAACAAAACAGTAAAATAACAACGAGTAAGTTCACGAAAAAGATGTCCTACGATCTAATATAAACAAAACCATGAATGAGCCTAAAACAACAAATGTTTTAGGTCACACTTACATGTCTAAATTGACACTATCACTATCTAAACTTTAATTGATCGGTATTTTCAAACATTACTTAGTAACACACAAATTAATGTTGGCAGGCTATAAAATCTTATTTTCTGCATGTCTAGGTTTTTTTTTATGACAAAACCCATTCATTTGTAAAACAACTTTATGATATTTGCGATTCAAAATTTTTTTCTTTTTTTTCACTTGTCACAATAATGAAAAAAACATCATCAAACTACATTCTTCGTCCCAAAAATGATTATAACACATAACAACCTTCTGGATAAACACTTTTCATCTTTCCCTAGAACAATCAAGCTTTTCCAGTAATTGGAATCGAAGGTGTGTAAACGGTGACGACCCGATTGTCAAGACTAACGAAGGATATTAGGACTGGGTCCATTAACCTTGTATTTGCCTTTTTGAAACCTATAGTCAACACTTAAAATCAATAACCTGGAAGATAATTTTTTAAAAAGTTTTAAAAATTATACTTTGATATAAAGCATAAATTGCAAAAATAAAAATAAAACAATGTTTATAGTTATGAGAAGATCAACTAATGAAAAATTATTCATATGATTGATACAAAGTTGAGATGCGAATACTCGAAACTTTATTTTCCCTATGAAACATATGTTTGCCTTTTGAATTTGTATGATATATTATATAATCAAACAACATAGCCGAAAATTACCGAAAAAAAACAGTAAAATAACAACAGATTAGAGTGATAGAACCTTAATGTTAATTTTGACACTCATTAATCTGTCTCGTACTACCGTTTGGAGGAAGAAGTGGATAATTTTTTATACCTTGCATTTTCAGTCTTTAAGTTGAGGTGGGAGGAATGAAATTTTTTGGCATTTAAACCAAAATAGCCTTTCACTTCAACTTGACTATTTGTTGCACCATGAAAAGTTTATTTCGAATTTCCTTGAATCGGTTTACTTATTTATTTATTGTCGTATTAGAGTATGGTTGGGATTGATCATATAAATTTATCATAACAAAATACAATATTTCAAAAAATAAATCAAAAATTACTCACGGATAGTGTAACATAAAGAAACATAATATAATTTGTTTTAAGTATAAGGCATTCAACCGACAGATATGAAGTCGAGGTGCAAATACTCGAAACTTTTATTTGCCTTTTTGAAACCTATAGTCAACACTTAAAATCAATAACCTGGATGATAAATTTTTAAAAAGTTTTTAAAATTATATTTTGATATAAAGCTTAAATGGCAAAAATAAAAATAAAACAATGTTTATAGTTATGAGACAATCAACTAATGAAAAATTATTCATATGACTGGTACAAAGTTGAGATGCGAATACTCGAAACTTTATTTGCCCTATGAAAAATATGTTTGCCTTTCGAATTTGTATGATATATTATATAATCAATCAACATAGCCGAAAATTACCGAAACGAAACAGTAAAATAACAACAGGTTAGTTCACGAAAAAAAATGTCCTACGATCTAATATAAACAAAACCTTGCACGAGCCTAACACAACAAATTTTTAGGTTACACTTACATGTCTAAATTGACACTATAACTATTTAAATTTTAAGTGATCGGTATTTTCAAACATTACTTAGTAACATACAAAATAATGTTGGACATGCTATAAAGTCTTGTGTATAACATAAACACACATGTGTAAAAAACATATTCATATCAGAAACAGAAATCATTTTCTGCATGTCTAGGTTCGATGTTTATGAAAAAACCCATTCATTTATAAAACAATTTTCTGATATTTGCAATTCAAAAAATTTTCAACGAAAAATACAATTATCACACTACATTCTTCATCCAAAAAAATGATTATAACACATAACAACCTTCTGGATAAACACAATTAATGCCCACCACGATCATAGATAGACATTGACTGCTGCTAATCTTATGGATACTCGGGTCCTAAAAGCAACAAGGCCTCCAAGTTTAGTGATCTAGTGTGTTTTTATACATGCCAAATAAATCACACTTTTCATCCTTCCCTAGAATAATCAAGCTTATTCAGTAATTGGAATCGAAGGTGCGTAAACGGGGAAGACTCGATTGTCAAGACTAACGAAAGAGATTAGGATTGGGTCCATTGGGAGAGTTTAGATCACAGGTTAAGACAAGAGAGAAAGCGAAGTTCAACTCAAACTTCTATCCCTCATCAAGTGATAGAACCTTAATTTTTACGCTCATTGATCTTTCTCGTACTTCTATTTGGAGAAAGAAGTGGATAATTTTTTATACCTTACATTTTTCTATTTGGAGAAAGAAGTGGATAATTTTTTATACCTTACATTTTCAGTCTTTAAGTTAGGGTGGGAGGAATGAAATTTTTTGACCTTTTAACCAGAATAGCCTTTTACTTCAACTTGACTATTTGTTGCACCATGGAAAGTTATTTCAAATTTCCTTGGATCGGTTTAATTATTTATTTTTTGTCGTATTAGAGTATGGTTGGGATTAATCATATAAATTTATCATAACAAAATAAAAAATTCCAAAAAATAAATAAATAATTACTCACGGATAGTGTAACGTAAAGAAAAATAATATAATTCGTTTTAAGTATAAGGCATTCAACTGAAAGATGCGAAATCAAGGTGCAAATACTTGAAACTTTTATCTGCCTTTTTGAAACCTATAGTCAACAATTAAAATCAATAACCTGGAAGGTAATTTTTTAATTTTTTTTTAAACTTATACTTTGATATAAAGCATAAATTGCAAAAATAAAAATAAAACAATCTTTATAGTTATAAGACGACCAACTAATGAAAATTATTCATATGACTGATACGAATTTGAGATGTGAATACTCGAAACTTTATTTGCCCTACGAAACATATATTTGCCTTTTGAATTTGTATGATAATAACTTTTCAACGTTATTCAATCTAAAGCGACGTTAATAAAACCTATCAATTAAACCGTGTTGTGCAACACTTTATCAACCATGATTTATAATTCAATTGTTAGGGCTTCTAAAGACACAACATTTATATAAAAGATTCAGAAATATTTACACAAAGCTGTACCATTAATATTTACACCCAGCTTTATTGAGCGATAAGATTATGTGTATAAAACACATTATTTATGTTTATATATATTTACATACACTTGCAGGTCATAACTAATACCACCATATTTGAATCAGATATGTTTTAGTTGTTATTAGATCCTTTTGCTGCATCACCCACCCTTCTCTGTCTCTTATATTTTCCAACATCTGAATTGGTGCTCGCCCTTTTACCAAGTACCTTTTATCAACAGCACATTCAACTTTTACCTGTTGGGTTTCAGCATCAGCGTCAACGTGTAACTCCACCTACATATTAAATACACATTAGCGACAATTGGCCGTTGCATCCATTACTTCCTCAATCTTTTGGTCCACTAATGCAGAATAGCTTCCGACTTCACTTCCACCATTTGTTACACCAAGAGGAAATTCAACTATAGCCTTGTTTTTCAACTTGTTAATCCAAACAGAAAAAATTAAATTAGATTGTATCCCATAGCATATAATTAATTCAAAGTTTTCACAATTAAACATTTAGCAGTACCTTATCAGCGTTTCCAATCAAATAATTTGCCTCAAGTTGATCATTTGGCTCAAAGACAGCACAAACAGTAAACGCATCGCTCCCTTTCTTCAAATTGTAATTTGTCATGATAATCTTAAAAATGCGATGAAGACCTTGCACTTCCAAAATTTCTCCAGGAATCCTATTTTCATCTGGACTACTCTTGTTGAATAATTTCATAACAGATGAATCAACCAAACGCTCTGCAACTTTGTTCAAAAGTACACAAGAACATGATCCCGTATTATCCTTGATTGTCAAATGAACCCTATACTTGTTGATACATCAGAGAATCGAATATGGGTCATAGAATAATACAGTGCAAGTATCATATGACAAAATAATTGTATCGAATCGTACAGTATCAAAGGTGTTGTTGACTGAATATTGCAATTGCGACAGTTATATGACCCATCCACTGGGGACACATTCCTCATGCAAACTTTACACCCAAGATAGTACCGGCCATAATTTGTAGAAATTGACTTAATAAAGCCTAACACAGTTATCATTCGCCCCTGAAAATTTGAAAAATTATGTATGAAGAAATAAAAATTGAGTGGTGGATTATACAACTTATTTTAAACCTGCGAGATGGATTCTACAACTTAATTACTTGTTCAATGTTTTCCCAACCATCTGAATTAGTCAGTTCTCTCACTGTCATTCTATTTTCAAACATTTTCTCCTCTATAGTAGTTTCTAGTACTTCAGCAATTGTAGAGTCTGTTATACGTGGACAGGCCGTTGCAAACGTCACTAACAGACTGTTTACATAATCATGATTTGGATTGGCGTAAATGTGTGTAGCTGTGGTTGTGCCAAAATTTAAAACTCCTGCCCAACAGAATCATTAAGCTTTTTATAACCAAAAATTAATTTAACATAGATCGAATAGATTTTTAAATTATCAAACATGTGTTTTTTAAAGCAAAAATAAATGTAGAAGAATGTGTAAAGTTGCCCATATATTGCTTTACTTTCATGGATGTAAAAACCATTACAATCGGTCCTGAAATTCTTGCCAATTGATATTCCTCAACAAATTTTTCAGCAACGCTAGCCTACAATGTTACTTTCACCGTGACAGAACTAAACAAAATACATTTAAATTAAGTTAGAAACAAAAAAACACGTTTGCAATTATGAACTTGACAATATCACCAACTTACTAATCAAAAATCAACTCAACATCCCTTTTGATAAGACTATTGGACACAACCTCTGTTGTTACGGTTAGTGTTGATTTTATTTTTTAGTACGAAGAAAGATATCGGCCTACTTGTTTCAAACGTTTGGTAAGACATCATTCGGCATATACTATCGGTTTAAGTTTTCGGCAAGTTTCCGTTTTTCAAGTTTCCATGTTTCAAGCTTCCATTTCGTGTTAGAAGTTGACTCTTCACTATATTCTCGGTCTACATGAATTAGGAAACTAAATATACATCTAGATTCGTGTTCGCATGAAAAGAAAACTCTCGAAGAAAAAGGAAAAAGCCGTGCGGTATCTAAAGACATAGGAAGCTGCTATAAAAGCCGAGAGCTTCCCCCTTAGCAGCTGGACGTTCTTCTGTGCAAATA
>JAYMTP010008414.1:0-10074 GCA_036897365.1 Geranium brycei
CGCGCCAACGGTCACAGTTAGCACCCTCCTCGATGTAATCGATGCGAGAACTCCGCCTCATACTAATCGAAAAGATATAACAAGCCCCAAGTAAGCATGCAGAATCGCACCTTGCCGGTTTCCAATCGTCGCCGCAGATCAAGTGGACACCGACCGTGGAAAAGAAGCCTGAAGGCAGAGGCACAGAAGAGAGACGCCGGTTAGATTCCGAGCCCGAGAGAAGAGGTTCGTGTAGGAATTGAGAAGGTCTTTATATACATAGTTTTTTTTTAACGATAATCAAGACAACTATATAGCAAACAAAAATTAATTAACTTAGTCATGGTGGCATTCCACAGAAATTAACTCAATAAAAATTATATCAATTATTAAATCATATCAATTAATAAATACCGACTTAAAATATAGTATTCAACAATCGATTCTTAAATACAGATACTTTTTTTCTCGAATAAATAGTGTGCGAAATAAAGATTAACAACCATAAACGAAACAATTGTGACTACAACACACGTAATTACCATTGCAATAGATTAACTGAATATCTTTATATTTTAATTATATATTAAAAATTAGTCAAGAAAAATCGTAAAGCTGCCATATTAACAAATTATAAACATGATTGATTAACGAGACAATTGGATATATTTTTTACAAAATTGATCGGAGGAAGACAGAAACACGGGTATATTCCCAACAACAATCGGATCATAAATTTTGTAGTCCTGAACATATGATTGTACACGGTCTACCAACACACGATACGTGACTGACCAAACCACAAGTACATGTGCAAACAGAAATAGACAAACAAACCAAACAAGATATTCACACAAAACAGTCTTCAAAAATATTTATATCAATTAATAAATATTTAATTAAAGTACATTGCGAAACGCTAAAAACTCAAGACATTTATCAAGAACAATACTCAGACTTTGAGACACCGATTTCAAAAACATTAACGGCACAATATTTCAAAATTGATTATTAAGTGCAAAGTTATTTTTCACCAAAAAAATAATAGGAAAAGAAAAAAAATTAGTGAACAGACTATTGATTAATGCGACGAGTACAGATATTCGTCATACACTTGAATGGAGAAAGACACACACATATGGATCCTGTACAACATCTGGATAATAAACTATGCAGTGTTGCATATGGGATTGTAGACAGATCAACCATACCACAAATACATGCACAGACGCAAATACACAAAGATCAATACGGTATATTACAATATTCAACCAAAATAAAAGCACGAGAATCCATCACGTGATGTAGCGCAATTGAAAAAGCATACCTATTATTGAACTCGTCTTATGCCTAAGACTAATTTATCGGCAATCAATGGACTCGCACATTTAATTCCAACAAAATATACAATAACATAGGCAAGATCAGCAGTACGTGATATAAATAGCCGTCAACCAATTTCTCAATCGACATTCCAATCTTTGACGAAACCAGAATAGATAAAGAAAAGAATTCAACCGCCACTGCGCGAATTCCATCAAAGAATTATAGTACATGCACGTGAGCAAGAAAAACCAAGACAATTAAACTATACACTCGGACATACAATATTAAATCACATCCCAAAGAATTTTGCTTCAGATGGGAATTAGCACCTTCGATCTAGAGCATACAAACATTAAATATAAACGTCACTGAAATAGCACAATATTATATACATTGCGAGGCATTATTCCATTAATTTTCTTTTGCTCACATTAGCCTTGGAAGCTAAAGTCTCACGACACTTTTCATTGCCAGCACGAGATTTATATTCCTCCAGAATATTATCCACATTAATACCCTGATAGATAAAATGGAAAGAACAATAAGAACGTGGTTAGTCCCTCATAACATATTATTTACGTTTCCTTTTTATTCCTCTTTTAAGCTTTGCTGACATTATTGCTTATTAATACATTTAATTTTAAAAAGTCTCTAGTGTAGGAATGATAACCTTTTCATTTATTAATTTAAGCGTGAGTTGTTGCAGAGATAATATTTGGATATGAAAAAGATTTGCTTCCTCAAATCGAGGGTAATTAACCCCGCAACACGGTAAGTATATTACGTCAGTAAAAGTGGTTGACAGATATTCTCACAGCTCGAGATATTTGGTTGTCACACGTGTTTAAAACCTTTACCTAAAATCTTGCATAATTCGGAAATATACCCAAACGGTCAACGCTAGCCACTACAGGTAATCACCCCCAACCCATTACTCAATACTAATCTGAAAACACAAGTCAAGCACAATAGTAGATTAGGGTTGGGCGATCTGTTGAGCGCTCTTAGCAAAAGAGCCAATTTTTATTATCTGGTTTGTAGGAGCGACCATGGCCTGTACACGGAAGATTGCTCGCGAAAGCATGGAACGTCGAAAGACGGCTCGTGAAAACATGGAAAGCCGTACAGTTATAGTGCTGTCGATAACAAGCATACCGAAAGAAATACTTATGGATATAGTTTGCAGGCTGCCGATCAAAGATGTAACAAAGATTGCCAGTGTTTCCAAGTTTTTCCTAAATCTGACATCAGATTCATACTTCAACCAGTTGTACTCATCGAGAGTCTACTCTGGTATTTCTTCTTCACTTCAACGAAAATAACAATTTCTACACTGCTGAAGCTGTTTTCCATGAACGTCTTCGTGCACACGTTGATCTGAAATACCATCTTATATCTAATCTCCCGCTATTTAGTGTTATAGTAAAAAACAGACTTAATTTTCACGTTAAGACTTGTACACTTGAATTTGTCAATGCATGTATGGGATTAGTATGCTACTGTGGACCATACACAGACAAGTATGTTGTTGTCTGTAACCCTCTGACCGGTGAATTTACCACACTCACTTGTCCTCCAAAAAAACCAAAGTTACGGTATTTCAACTTACTACGTATGGCTTTGGATTTAATCCTAAGAGTAACAAATACAGTGTACTGCGGATGTTTAGATATGATACGGGTGTAACAAGTCCTAGGTTTCACAGGGTTCAAAGTAAATTTGCTGCAAGTGTTTATACTATCGGTGCCAGCAATGGTTGGAAAAGTGTTGAAAATTGTCCACACACTATCATGCCACCTGATTGTTGCACATACTTTAAAGGCTATGTGCATTGGTACCTGACCACCACCGGTGAAATATTAAGGTACGATTTTGGCTGTAACAAGTTTGACAAACTGGAGGCACCACACACATGGACTGAAGAAATGGCTCCCGACAATAATTCCAAGATAGGTGTAATGAACGGTAAATTTTACAAAACAATGCATGCTGCAAACTATGTAGAGACGTGGTTATGTCGGAATATGGTGTTGAAAGTTCATGAACAAAGACCTTCACTATTAAAAAACACTTGCCATATTATTCCCAAAGTTATGAGCTCATAGACTGTTTAAAAAATAGGGAGGTTCTTGTGTTAAGCGAAGGTCAAATACTGTGCTACAATTTAGATACCGACAAAATTGTTATAGTGGGTGGCAGTGGTGTTTATGGCGGGTACATGTTTTCAATGAAACCCACAATTGTTTCCCTTAGCATGCTATTTGGCAGCAGTGTAACAATACACAATGCAAAACAATGGTAAGTTTTGGTGCAATATCTGTTTATTGTATGCACAATGGTTTGCAAATTGTCACGTGCTAAGTATTCTAAGTGACTCTTCCTTTTTCCTTGTTAGCCCTGGAAAGAGATCCGGTGAACATGGCAAGCTCCCAACTTGGCTAAACCGTAAGAAAATGGTAGGTTAAACTGTACATACCGTATATCACAAACTTGAGGAATTGTTGTTTATTTACAATGGGTAATTTGTCAATGCCATTTTTTGTTTGCATTTATTCTGGTTATTATTATTTGGAACATACAAAGTGATTTATATTTTTAAGGATCCTATGCAGATTGAACAAATACAGGGGTGCCTAAGAATTTTGCAACGTCAGCACAGTGCAAACGAACGCGAGGTTCATAACCTCACGAGATCTCTGCATTTGTGTATGAAAGCAAAGAATTAACCAAAAGTATTGTGTATTGATGCGGTTACTCACACATACTTGGCAAAAGTTATTGGGCGTTCGTTGGTCTGGCTACCGATCATGCATTTTAGCAGTTTGTTATAATAGTTGCTAACATGCCTTTTTAAGTATGGTTTTGACTGTGTAATCTGCTATTAAACTTGGTAAAAGTGTGGTGTGTTATGTTTACCGACTATTATTACATGGCCATCTGAAAGCATTAAATATTTTTCTGTTTTAGCTTAGCCATTTACATGACTGGAAAAACTTATTGCTAGCAGGCACTGAGTTTTTATGTGCCGTTCATTGTCATACAAACTTGTGATATTGGATTTGTCTATATTCTGTACAAGCCATAGAATTTACAAAGAATATTTGGGAAGACAAATAAAATTTTAAAGTTTTATCTCCAACCATAGCCTTTATAATATACGAAATATATTACTGTCATAAGATCTTTTTTGCAAGGAAATTTGAACTATAAAAACAAATATGCATTTAAAGTCAATATATATAAACCATACATAGCACTACTTGCAGAACCCTAAAAACATATTGTCTACATGTGAATAAATCAACAGACAATTAATAAACTACATAATATTAAAAATTAACAACTGGACTTCTACTGATGTTCTGTCTCGGTGCCCTAACCAATCCTATTCTTGGGTGACAATACACTCATGCAGGAAGTCTTGCTCCATATCTACAAACCAATTGGTCCACAGGAACTGCTGCAGGTTTCAACTTGCAAGCATCTACGCAATGTCCCAAGTAACCACAATAATAGTAGAAATTCGGGACGTGTTCATAAGCAAAAGATGCCCAATAAGTCTCACCATTGAGAACATAAATTTTTGCTCTTATTGCAAATGGTTTATCAATGGGCAATGCAACAGAAACACGCACACAAACACGATGTCTGCACTGAAAACACTTTTGATCTATCTCCAGCACTTTCCCAAGTTTTACAGCCATAGACATTAAAAATAGCTCATTCTGTCCGAATAAATTGTTAACGTCTCAAGTAAATTTTTGTTTATGATTCAAAAATGAAATTCACTGTTCGAATAAATAGTTAACCGAGTCAAGTAACCGCCATACCCCCACACAATTTTGTACACCGCTTTTAAACGTTAAAAAGAGTACATTCTCAGACGAAAGCAAAGCGACATCTTACAAGCACATGAACACATGCCAATTTTCTCAATAACATACACATAACCAGCAAGGCAATCAATTTCCGTTTTATTAATATTAGCAACATTAATTTACCATAATCTTTGTTAAACCCGACATTTAAAATAGTATATTTTAATCTTTTCAACCACAAAAAATAGTGTCTTTGCTCATGATAAAATGATAATCGAAACTTCTTCAATGGAACTATAACCGAGAACGCCTAAAACTGCAGAAATGAAACAAAACAATAAGCGCGCGAGTGAAGAAAACAGTTAATCCGTGAAGAATTGGAGAGGGTGGATATACAGAACTTTGTCAATCAAAATAAATTCAAATCATCTTGATTCAGCCATTGATATAATGTGCTAATTTATTCTAACATAAAACAAAATACATAACAGAAGATGAACACAATACAACCTTTGTAACAACACTCAGAAATTTCGTCATCACTAAATTTATTCTTTCAACCGCATAAGCATCAAAAATTTTCACCATTGATTTAATGAAACCAGGGGAAACCCACATACGTATAATCAGGAACCATCTTCACAAACCTCCGCACCTCTCTCTCCCACCTACAACAGCACTCGGCACCTTCGTCCTCGCTCAAGTCATACTCCCAGCCGCGTTCTCTACGGAGATATACCTCACAGTTGGTACAGGGAGTGGTTTTTGTTGCGTCAATGCTTTCAACCATTGATTCCATCAAACCAGACCGAACCCACCAATTTCGAATCACCTTTCTTGCACTTTCTCGACATTGGTTGATTGACAAGTACCTTCCATTCTTGCAGTGCCTAACGGTATTCAAATACTCTACCCCCTCTCCTTTGCAGATCCCCCCTTACAGAGTAATAAAATTTCGGTAACATATAAAGCTTCAACATGACCCATTTCTGCCGCCTTTAGCAAATTTTTGAAATTTGCATCGGCCAATATGAATTTAGACAGCCTAAACAGACCAGTGCTGCCAGTTATAGTTTCAGCAGTCCCGGAAGAGCTAAAAAACTCAAACATGCCCTGAACATACAAAGCATCTAGGTTTCCACTGTCAATACACAAACTGAAAATTTTAGCACCCTCAAAACTTACTTGGAAGGGATCACTGCATAATTTTTCAATCGACGCACTCTTTAGAACACCTTCATCAGCTGATGCACTGTTCAAAGCTTTACAGCAAAGCCTTACACTTGTAAGATCGGTTATGGACTCAGAGGCCACTGCCGATAGAATTTTAGCCAGAACATCATGTGGCATTGAATCAATAGAAACGACACCATTGACGGTAGGCACATGGTTAATTCGGCAGTGCAAATCTGCCAAACATTTACTGTCTATTTAACACAATTTTAGATTCATTGCATCGGCCATATTCATACGACTTTTCACATTCCCTAAAAAATTTCAAAAAGACAAAAAAAACTGCACGTGCAATGAACAACCACAAAATTATACGAAATCAGCGAGTACAAAGTAACAAAAAAAATTTAAAAACTGCCAACAGAGAATGTGTAACTGTCTTGTCGTATGACATGTTAAAATTAATTGGGTACTTCACTGAACCCCAACAAGAATATTGACATCAATTAATGATGCAGTTCTGTTTGAATCTTGGTGTAAATTGTAAAACCGACAATGGGAATCAGTGCAAGGAAATTCAATTGCATCTTCATAGCTACATTCAGTGCAAGAATGGATAGATCTCAATTTGTGTTGCTTGCTATAATTTAAACATTAATCCAGCAACTTAACTTAAAGGTAAGCGCAGAAAAGCAGCCAATCACAATCGTCAACAATACAAAATAACAATTCTGTCACAATACAGAAAATTAATACAAACAATTGCCATGAACACTGCCTAAATATCTACAAGAGTACCAACAAACATAATAATAACATTTTTCTTGCTTCGTGATACCAACCCGGCCAACAAATTGTATTGGTCAGGAGTTACAACGTCAATACTATTAATACAATACTTCAACCAACATTAAAACGAATACAAATTTCTACTTAATCATTAAATACAAACCATAAAATTACTATCTTACTAATAGTTCGAGCATCCAAAAAGTTCATCCAGTAGATCGAATGCGCATATCATAATGACAGATTGGACAATAATTGCTCTGCATTAGCCACGTGAGTATACATTCTTCATGAAACAAATGCAAACACGGAAGCGATACAGTAGTACCATTCACAAGTTCCAAACATATCGTGCAGTTGGAATATCGTTGCTCCCAATTATTTGATTCATGCAAAGACCAGGTGAGCTCACGATTTACCCTTCTTAAGTAGATCCTTATCGCCTCTCTATTGCAAAAGACACTGGAAGAGAGTAAATCGAAATTGTAGTGGTCGATGGCTATCTCAACGAAAACATAAGCACATCCATGTTCAACACTACCAAAGTAGGAGGACACATCGTTTCCATAATTAACCACGTGTAACGCTAAAGTAGGGCAATACTCGGATGGAACACCAAGTTGGACAAGAGTGTCTGAAAAAAGATTTAAAGTTGATGGACGCAAAAATTCAGAAACACGAAAACAAAGACTGGTGCTTGTTTGTACACGATGGCCCTCAGGAATATGATCGACGTTTAAATATACATTCAAAACAACTTGCTTTTTGTAGTGCTGTGGCACAGTAGTAAATAAATGATAGCATGAATCAAGCTCCATTGAAGGAGCACTGAAATTACGCACACTCAATGACATGATAACGTCGGAAAAGCAAATTGAAACCACTCAAAACTGCACCTTTATCTTCGGCTACTGGCCACAAATTTTAAAAAAACTGAATAATGTTGGTTATATTCCAACCCGATGCACGTTTTCAACACGTGTAATAAGTAGTTACCCTGATAATAAAAAAATTAATTCCAGATAACTTACTTCCAAATTGATATAGCCAAATGCAGAGCACTCTTTTCAACTCAGAATATATAAAGAAAAGAATTCAACCGCCACTGCGCGAATCACATCAAAAAATTATAGTACATGCACGCGAGCAAGAAAAACTAAGACAATTAAATTACACACTCGGACATAGATTAAATCACATCCCAAAGAATTTTACTTCAGGTGGGAATTAGCACCTTCGGTCTATAGCATACAAACATTAAATATAAACGTCACTGAAATAGCACAATATTATACTGAATTACAAAATCCTTATAAATTTTAAAACCTCCCTCTCCCACCTACACGAGCACTCAAAATCTTCGTCATCACTAAGATAATCCTTCCAGCCACGTTTTCTTCCAATAGACAGTGTACAATTGCTACAACAGTTTGTTGCCGGATTGCCCACACTTAATACCATTGACTTCAGTAAACCATGTCTGATTGACCAGCCATAGATGACGGTCGCCACGTTCCATCGACAGTGCCTTATCGTCGTGTACCTGCCGTTTCTACAATATTTGATAGAGTTTAAAAAACACAGGCCACGCTCCTTAAAATCACCACCCCTACACAGATATACCAACCCAACAACATAGGACGCCTCAACATGACCACCCTGCGCAGACCTCAATATTTTTTCAAGACCACAATCACCGGATCAAAAATTAGACAGCCTGAGAAGACCCAAACTACCCAAAACTTTACTTGTGGTTCCAAAATTGCTAAAATATTCATACATTCCCTGAATATACAGTGCATCACAATTTTCAACATCAATACACTTTTTAAAAAAAGAAGCAGCCTGGTAACTCACACTGTAAGGACGATCAATCAACTTCTCTATAGATGCGGATTCGAAAACAGACCTGTCCAGAGACGCAGCATTGAAAACTTTACGACACAACTTCGAACTTGCAAGGTTAGTAATCAAGTACGACGCAACACGAGAGAAAATTTTGGCCAATACATCATGTGGCAAAGATGTCACATAATCGAGACCAGAGATACAAACCGCCTTTCCCCTACACTGCTGCATAGTAAATTAAAACGCACGGGTCATAAAAGCAGCCACCACAATCTATATATAAACCATAAACGGTCGCGACTATTCATATTGACTGGATAATATGCATCTGCAACACATATTTGTTATAACAGATGGAAAGAAAAAAAAAACGCAAGGTTGGCACCCAGATTCAAAGGTTATCACATAAAAGATTATCAACTTTTCACAAATACAATAAAAAGAGACAGTTAGGATTAATTAATCCAATAAGAGGCGACAAATACAATAAAGAGATAGTTAGGATTAATTAATCCAATAAAAAAAGACATTAATTAAATATCAATTTTGATATATCCCCTGATTAATTTCGCCAGACTTATGCAGTTAATCACTCTCGGAAGATGGAGAGTCGAAATATACCCCATAAGAGTTCAGACACCAATTTGTTCTTGTAATATGAAAAGTTGTCTTTCTTTCTTATATATTAGTTATACATAACTACATTTATAATAAGTATGTATACCGAACAAATATTAATTAGACGGTCGTACTAAAATTAATATCGAAACATAGATGATCCACGTAATTACATAGTTATACGTCAAGTACTCGGTGGCTTTAAGAGTATCACCATCGAGAATATGAACAATGTAATATGTCATGATAATTTAACAACTACAGGAACATTTGTCAATCGAAAAATAACGAGCCGAACAAAAAAAAACAACCGATCAAGACATAATCACACACCACAACAAACACGAAAAAAACACCGTCCTTTTTTTTAAACAGATTGGTTACCATAATCATCACACACACACACACATATATATTTGTATTATTTCCAAAACACATAGTGGGAGTCCCGTGTATCTCGAAGAAATTCGAGAGGGTACGGAACAGCCTGAAGTAATTCAGGAACCTACTACGCAAGATGTAG
>JAYMTP010008415.1:0-10072 GCA_036897365.1 Geranium brycei
AAAAGTAAATCTAAAGTCAAACACCAATCGTCATAAGTTTAGCACCCATGATTATGATTTTTAGCCTATAATCATGGTGCAAAATACAGAAAGTAAACAAGAAAAGAGTAAAAGCTCAAGAAGGGAAGATGAACAAGCAAACTCTAAGCACTAAGGCTCGGATCGGATGCTTGAAATCTTCAACTCTACTCCCACTTCGATACTTCCTTGCTAGCTTCGCGTTTTTGGTTGTGGGTGATGGAGATTGGAGCTTGAAAATCGTCTAGAAACAAATATGGGACAGTGGGTATTGCCTAAATGTTGTGTGTCTTCAATTTGGGGCGAGCTGGGTATTTATAGATCTGGAAATCCCGATGTGGCGATCGCCACATGTATCGCCACCATGGTTGTGGCGATCGGCACATGATCGCCACACCATCGCCACTTTCCTCTTTGTGTGGCGATCGCCACCTCCCTGGCCTCGATGCTTCAATCAGCCCGATTTGTCATTTTTCTCCTTTTTTCACCCAAATCCTACACAGGTGTATTAAACATGCCCGAATGCATAAAGTAGTACAAATGGGGCTCTAAAAGCCGAGTAACGAGAGAAAATTTGACACTAAATGTGAGCAAAACGGTGTCAATGTGAAATCCGGTGGACCCACATCAATGGGAAGGTGTTATTGAATATGAATTCGTTTCAGGCAAGCCACAGAAACCATAAGATGATACTGTAGAGCGAATTCCACCGAGAGGCTCTGTCGGTGTTGAAATGAGGCCACAGGAAGAGGAAAGCTTTGACTGATCTTGGCAAGGCGCAAGGATTTCCAAATAAGGATAGGAAATGCCCCCAGACATCATGGGTCCAAAAGTAATGTATTAGAACGTGATCGGTAGTACATTGCCTTGATCAAATTTTTAAAAATAAAATATTACTTTTCATCGAATATGTATATGAAAATATGGTTTTTAGTAAATATATATTTAACATGTATAAGGTACGGGTGAGTGAGCAGAGTCAAGGATATCATGCCTTTGTAAATTGTAATGCTTTTGGTGAATGATACTAAATTGAAAATCATAAGTAGTTGAAAGTTGCAATTTATTATATTTTATATATAATTTTCTAGATTGACACTTTAAAGGCGGTATTTATGTAGTTAAGTAGAGTTGGGCATGAAAAGAGCACAAAAGGAACCGCAGAAATCGTAGGCCAACGGAGACGACCCTCGTAATGAGGAGTAAACAAAACGTCCATGGTTCGTGTTGAAATCTTGTAAGAAACAATTGACCTCAAAATTACCATCGCATTCACATATTGACATTTTGGCGTAACACAAAAATACACCACGTCTTCGTCAACCAGATTAAAATCCCACAAAAATAATTCATTGTATTCTTCTACTCCCCCGAAGTTTAAGGACAGACTCCTTATTATAATCTCCGACTTGACAATCTTGTGCGCCATCCACCATTCCACAGAGTCATAGTCTTTCAGCACCCACACGCATATAAACGAGTTTTCACGAATCTCCGCACATCTGATTTTTCCTTGGCTCACTCCCAGGCCTCCCGCTTTGTCAGCGTTGTGAGGTGCACCTTCAAACACTCGACATTTATAATCATCGCCTTGTGATTCATGCATCGCGGGGTCATATGCAACGATTTTGTCACGAGCCGAACTTATTTGACCTCCCACCACCCAATGTAGAGCACCCCTATAAAGCACTCCCAGATTCAGTCTATTGTATCACTTTACTTGTTAACATTAAGAATAGTGGCATGTTTAATTTGTTTTAACTAACAGTGGGATTTTGGTAAGGGGTTTGTTCTACCATCTCTAACTTCAGCTGTCCGGCTTGATGCCGGTTAGTTGCTATTTAATTAATAAAATTCGTTTTATCTTAAAAAAAACTAACAAGTTGAATATTAAATATTACCACGGGATGCGATAGTTGAACACTCGAAGGCTTCCATTGTTGACCTTTCCCCGAATCGAACGAAACCCGATTCATGTTGTCTTGATCAAACTCCTTAATCATAATCACCTTGTACTCGGAACCGGGCCGCGACGAATCCCACGTCACGGGGCTGACCGGGCCCCAGACCTGCGCCGCGGGGATGATCAAGGTAGTCATACATATATTCGAACCACTCCCACTCCTCCTGCGGGTCGGAGTCGAAGTCATCGAAGTCGTCGGCGAGAATGGTTGATTTTTCCTTTTTCTTCACCGGCGGCTCCATTGTTGCTCTTTGAGGTGAAAGAGAAGCAATTATGTGTTGATCCGAATTAAGGGTTTATTTATAGTGCATGCAAAAGAGGAAGTTTTGTTGGATTAAGAAACCTAACATGTTTAGGAATTAGGGAAAGTTACAAATTAAACATCATTTTTTTCTTTCGAAAACTCAGCTTTTATTAAGTATGCTGCAAGGCATCGCGCCCAACAACAACAAGAAGATCACAATGGAGAAACGCCCCTCCATAATCTCAATCGAATTATACAAACCAAACTTAGCTACCTTATCAACTGCCTTCGAGGTCCTAGGAACAAATACAAAATAAACATCGTTACTTGTTCGTGATTTGAAGTTTATTTCATTTTAAATTAAAAATGGTGCAACTCACTCTAAAATTCCATGGTTTTTCAAATATATAACCATACCATAAACTTAAAAAATCGTTCCAGATTGCAACCTTCAACTGTTTGTAATTCTTAGGTTACGATTTTTAACTACAAAAACGTTTCAAATCATCGTCATCAATAATTATTTAAGATAATTACAAGTCACTATGCCAAACTTTGACCGATCTAACTTCATACCCAACTTCAATTTTTTACAGACACCCTTGGCTATTTTTTTTGTTACAACTAAAGTAACCTTCTCAAATTCAACCTATATAATTGATATGTAAAATGTTTAAGTTACACTCCATTGTATAATTTTCAATACTTGATAAATATAAAAGGATTGTTGAAACCTTTTTAAATAAATGAAATATTTTTTTTGAAAATAACTTGTTAAATATGATTAATCATGAGTCGATCAAGTACTTACATGCCCTTGAAAAACATATATGGCTCTAAAGATCTAATCGCATATTACGAACTTGATTTTCCGGTTGTAATCGACGTACATATCCTTGAAAAAGTTGTAGATTAAGATATAAAATCAATACAACATTATACAAGAATGTGTATGAGTCGGTTTTCGTTATAAGTGATCTGTATATTATGATTGCAACGCTCACTCTAGTTTGAAAAAGTTTCTAGACCAAAAATTACCCTTTATCTTAATTAATTTTTTGTGATTTCATGAATAAATTACAGTTTAAACCGATCTATTCAAGATATTTTTTGTAGTTATTATGTTTACAAAAATAATAAAAGGATGCATACACAAATCCTTTTCATTATAATATATTATTACTAACTACGTCATATAATACGGTGCGGAAACTATACGTTTCATAAGGACGGTGCAAAAGTGATTTTAAGTTAAACCACGAAAGATTTAAGCAACCACATCGTAAGACGACGGTGCGAAACGCAAGGAAAAAATTAATGAAGATAGAATGAAGAAGAAGAAATTAGATATAATATAGAAAATAGAAATAGAGAGATTAATTAGGAGAGAAAAGTAATTAAGAAAGAAAATTGTTAAAGTGTGATTGGAGAGAGATTGAGTTTTTTTTGGAAGAGGAAATAAGAATATTAATGAGATTAGATTTAATAAGGTACGAGATTAAGAGGAAAATAGAATAAAGAGTATGAAAAAAAAGGAAAAAAAATTATAAATAAATAAATATTAGGTACGTACAGTTTGAGAAATAAAAATAAGAGGAATAATAGAGAGAAAGTACAATATTGAAAATGAAAAACATATATAGAGAATAATAAGCTAAGAGCATGCGATTTGTGTGGTAGAAGGTGAGAGAGAACAGTGAACGGTGAAGATATGGGGTGAGGCAAAATAGGGAGGAGACAAAATAAAGAGAATGGCGATGATGTATAAGAGACAAACACAAGAAGTAGAACACAGACTAGTTGTGTGGAGACGACAAGAATGGAGTTGAACAAAGGATCGAAGAACGAGTGGGAAAAAGTCACATTCGTTAAATTATAATTAACGAGTGGGAAAAAATCACATTCGAATAAAAGTTGAACAAATGATCGAAGAAATTTTAAAAACCACTGATACCATGAAAGTGTATAAATCTCTTTTATAGTTTTTTTAAAGAAAACTCTTTAAAATTATGAGAGGGATAGAACTCCACTCCTTAAGATCGAGCATCAGCCGTGTACAGTTTACAAGGAAACAATAAAACACAGTCTTAAGACACCCTACCTCTCTGGACACCTCTAGGCAATCACGTTAGACACACCAACAACCGAATGTGAATGCAATGAAGGTGAAAGAGGGTTAAGGTACAAACATTTGATCGTGTAGAAACACCCATCAAATCACCCGTGCCTATCATTCGGGTCAGAATCATTGAGCGATTCTAGAAATAATTACTACACTTGGAGACACTAAGTGACCAATGCGCTACAGTGCAAACATAAAATTGAGTTTGTAAATGGAACGCCATCACTGCCCAAGAAATATGGTTGGATTTAAAACAACGGTTCACACAAAGAATTATACCACGTGTACACACTCGGGCGGACCATAGGTTTGTTCCAACAAGAATGACAAGCTGTTTCGGTATATTATGGGAAATTGAAGAAGGCATGGTCCGAGCTGCAAGGTCTTTGACCACTCCCGATGTGCTCTTGCAAAAAGTGCACTTGTGATATCAATTGGTAGAAATCGAGTCACGAGGGATGAAGAAAAAGTCTGAGACTTTCTCATGGATTCAATGAGATGTTTACCATTGCCCGCTCACAAATATGCGAACAAACAATAATATTCATACCATCACTAAGGTCAAATGACATATAATGAGATAAGTGTAAATAGACGACTATAAATGAATTAAAGATGATGAAAATATCAAATTAACAATGGATAAAGAGATATGTTGGAAAATATATATTATAATAAAAATGTACATGTATCTCAATATAACCTAAAGTATCAAAAGTATATGAGTAAAAGTTCAAAAAAACTAATTAAGAAGGTCCTGATATCAATTAAGAGAAAGATGTTGGGAAGATTTGGGTCTTACTTAAGAGAAACACTCAATGAAGTCAATATATACATTAGAACTCACATTTGACTCACATCGGGCTGGCCCTCTCTAAGCCTAAACGTTACTTGATATACTCAATCCCACAATAGTCATTTTCATCCTATCTTGGCCTCACCATGAAAGGAGCCGATCATGGTCCTGGTATTATCATTCATATGAGTACCGAGACACTTTACCAGGAGAGCTTTACCGAACCAAGCCTCTTATACTATTGTTGAGAGATTTGGGCCTTAACTAGGAGTAGCACTCAAGGAAGCCCATATACACATTAGAGACC
This sequence comes from Geranium brycei, assembly GCA_036897365.1. Classification (NCBI taxonomy): domain Eukaryota; kingdom Viridiplantae; phylum Streptophyta; class Magnoliopsida; order Geraniales; family Geraniaceae; genus Geranium; species Geranium brycei. The sequence goes on from JAYMTP010008415.1 coordinate 5,451, forward strand.
ACCTTTGGCCTCGAAAGACTAACCTATCAGGTATAGGGTCTAATGGGTATATAAACTTTTCTTATATCTCGTAATATTCAGACGTGGGACTTAGAACTCACATGCGAACCTAACAACAATTGCTTTCTTACCTATTTATACAAAGCTACGTGTCACGGACAGGAAGAACGGGCCCGAATCCGTACATGTTCTCAACTGAGGATGATCGCCGTGGATGTCATCGAGATGTGTTCGAATGATAATAAAATCTGTGGATGCGGATACGCGTTGGGCTAGCTGGACGGCCCGACCCGATTGGGCGTTGCGGCCCAATTTGGCTAAATGTCTTAATCTTAATGTGTCTTGGGCGGAAATTTCTAGAAGCTTGAAGAAACACCCAAGACTAGAAATCTTTATGAAAATATCATGTATATTTTTCAAGAACTATCTAGAAAATACATTAAAATGCATAAATATATAAATATCTAGGATAATTCTAGGAATGGGTCTAGAGAATAAATACGAGTCATCCATTTGGGTAAATCTTGACCATCCATTAGGGGTTGGCTTCAGTATAAATAGGATAGATAGAACCATTTATAAGGCACCCAATAATTCAATCCTCTCAGCATTATAAGACTCTTGTAGTCATCTCTTTTAAGTGTATATAAACAGTTTGAAAATTTTCCCACAACCTTTCATTTTGGTTCGAGTTCTAAATTCCGCACGAGTCTTGCTATCATTATAGCGAGATTGAGGCTGATTTATGCAAGCACAAGAGGAGTGCATCGAGTTAAGTGTTGCACGTATCTTGAAATACTAAAAGGAAGTATTTAGGGGCGTGACACACGGGCTTGTACAATATGAAAAGGAAATGACTAAGGATTTGCTCGGGTTTACAATTACTTTTTCTTTAGAGCCTAATGATTCTTCTCTGGGATATGGCAGGAAAAGTTCACCCGAACAACCCAAACATTAACGGTTAAGAGTTAAAAGAATGAATTTGTTGAAAAGTATATTAGCGACAATACTTTGACATCTGATTTGGCAATCATGAGACGTGGAACTAAGCCAAAGATAAGCTCCTTGCTTAACGATCCCAAAATAGTAGAGAGCATGGTTCCAGTTTCACTCTCATTCTCAACGGAGCCAGTGAGGCTACGCAGTGTATGGTCCAAGCACTGAAATCAGCAAGTTCTTCCAATATATAGTACATAACAAAATCGTATAATTCTAGTTACCGAGTTCAAAAACAGAATCCTTACTTCAAGGTTCATCACATTGTTTGGAAATCCCGAGTGCTTAATTTGCCTAACGTTGACAAAGCCGACCGTAGAAGTGATCACCATCCTTCTTCCTCTCTCCGAAAATTGGCTCGCGAACTTTCAAATCTCTTCGAAATCACACGGAAAACAAAACAAAAAAGCACACTAAAAATTATATTTTTAATCAAAGACAGTTTTAGACTTTCAGGTAAACTTTACTTTTTTTTATCAAAAAATGTGAACGGTGTCCAAAAAAATAATTGGGTGTAACTGAATAACTCAAATCGTGGTTGAGTGTAACTAAGTAGATACTACATATAGTTGAAAATAATTATTTATAATTTTTCTTAAATATTTTTGAAGTCTTAGAATTAGGCTATTAGCCATGAAACTGAAATAATTAATTCATTTGTTTAATTAATTGAAAATTTCAAGTATAATTGACTATTGCTATTTGTATCCTCTATATTTTTAACATCGTATCTTCCACTACTCTTTTTTGTCGCATTTTTGGGTACTAACTGTGAAGTGGGTCTGGTAAATTGTTGTGGTTTTCAGTACGGGGCTTGTGGGACATGTAAATCACTCATAACTTATAAAGCATCATCACAATAGGGCTATAAACTTGTCACGAGCTGTCGAGCTCAGTTCGTTATACATTCAATTTATGTTTAATATAATTGAGTTTAAGATTGTTTTCTTATAAATGAGCCGAATTCAAGACTTACCATTTAAGGATTGATAGGTTTATGAGCCGGCTCGTTTAATATCAGTGTGTGTATATATATAGGGATGCATTCCACTACACATTAATGACTTTTTACAAACCAATCACCAACCAATCACAAACGTTGCTTTATTGAAATCTGTGCGCACGTTTTTCTAGCGTGTCCATAAAAGCTGGCACGCAGTGACTTTTGGAGTCGCAAAAAGTTCCACACTCAGCACAAAAAGTTCCACATGCACCCAAAAGTTCCACCTTCAGTGCAAACAGTTCCACCTCCTGCGCAAACAGTTCCACATAGCCAAAAAGTTTATGGAACTTTTTGCGCTGAGGGTGGAACTTTTTGCAACTCCAAAAGTCACTACGTGCCAACTTTCATGCACACGCATGGACACGTGTCGCGTGGTGGGAAAGCGTGCGCACAGATTTCCATGAAGCAACATTTGTGATTGGTTGGTTATTGGTTTGTACGGTTTGTAAAAACCCCAAAGTTTGTATTTGATTTAATATATATATTATTTTTTAAATTAGTAAATGCTTATAATAAAATTAGACGAATCGAGTCGAGCCAATCTCGAGCTGACTTATTTATTATTTAATAAATTATATATATTGAAAATTAAACAAGCTGAATGAAGCCATGTCAAGTTTGAGGCTATCTATTTTTTTCAAGTCGAATTAGAGTTTAGTTGCACAAACTCATTCGACCTCGAGCCAAACACTTTGTTTACAAGTCGAGTCATGTCAAATTGAGTCTCGATTCGACTCGTTTACATCCCTAATCCCAGATGATTGAAACTAAAAAACCTGTAGTAAACTTCCATGACACCAACGTGAGCCAAAGCACAACCAAACATTCGTAAAATTTTGTCACCGGCTGATGATCATGTTGCTGTTATTTACTATGTCTTTCACTAGACTTCAAGAAACAAACTAAAGCTTATATTCGTAATTTCTGTTATTGGGCACAAGGTGTATTTGGGTTTCGATTTTATTAGTTGTTGCTTTTACTTTTGGGCTTTCCTTTCCTTGCTACCTGGCCCATATCTCTACTCTATCTGTACCTGAACCAACAGAGTAGTGGGCTTTTCTTGTTACATGGCCCATAGCTATAACGACTTTATCGGGTTCTGACTGGGTATTGAGAGAAAGTTAAATAAAATGTGTATATAATTTTTTTTTATATTTCATAATCTTCTAAAATGGAATTTAGACTCCGATGCCAATCTTAACAATAATCGAATTTTAATGACATGTACTTCATTTATTTTCCATTTATTTGGACTGAGTTTGACAAATTTACAAGATTTTAAATAATTTATACACATAGAGGGGGAAACAGGCTTAGATATGTTCGATTTTATCGAGAAGAACGACCTGACCCGTATTAACCATTTTACCACTTATCCAGTAACCGACTTGATAGGTTCCCGATTGAGGTCACTACTTGCTCAGAACTACCCTGACGAGGTTTTTCCTTGCCTAGTAACGGACCCGATAAGTATGGACTATCTGAGTACCCGTGATCTTTTGTGTAGACAATCAGGAACTTGAACTAAAACTCTTTGGTTTGCCACTAATATAAATTCAGGACTAACTTACAAATCATGGATTAAGTGTTGGGGAGAACTAGACCTTATCAAGGAGGAGCACACCATAAGAAAACTCGTACACACATTAAAGCCTATTTTTGACCCTATAGATTAGCATGTTAGGTCTGGCGTCCAATGTGTATATAAATTTTCTTAGTACCCCGAATTCATCTTATGTGTGACTAAACTCACATGTGGAATTCCGAACAATCTCCCCCTCCACATTGAGCCCCGTCACGTCATCGTCACGCTCCTAAGCCCAAATCGCCTAGACTCTCACCTGCTGGTCCATCTTGCCATCATGGTTCTAGATCCTACTAGCTTACCTAACTTAATCCACCATGAAATCTACTAGTCTGACGGACCAATGAGATATGTGAAAATCACATTACTACAATACCACTTGTTTGGTGCTATCCGATTTAACTTGATTAAATTCAATTCTTGCCCACTTAATCATGCACTATAATTTAGAGCACTGTGTATATTAAAAATTGAGATAATCTTTATAATTTTCTTATAAGAAAGTCTTTAAAATATTTTTAAAATTTTTAGAAAGAGGTGCGGCATATTTGTGTTCGTACAGTCGTAGATGCTAAGAATAGAAAGAGGACTTATGTACGATCAAATAAGTATTTCCTATTTCGTTAGCTACGTACGTGAATGGACTTCTCGAGGATGTACAATAAATTGATATGTACCACATTACCTACTCTTTGTTAAGAAGCAAAACTAATCATATAATCACATTTGTGTAATATATCAAACAAAAATAATAATAAATATTTTCAAATAGAATCAAAATATAATATTAGAAAATATAATATCCTTCCATATTTTAACCCTTCCAAAAACAATTGATATAGATCATTTCATCATAAGAACTTTAACAAATAATAACATCATTTTTAATAAATAATAAGAAACAAGCACAGGGACCATTTCAGAAATAATTTAGTGGGAAAACAAAAAATAATGGGTAAATTGTAAAATGTGGTTGTGTATTACTCTAATTTTATAGGAAAAAAATAGCTGTTTGTTTTTTTTCTTGCAAAAATTAGC
>JAYMTP010008416.1:0-10071 GCA_036897365.1 Geranium brycei
TTATTTCACATTGATTTTCTACCTTCGTTGTTAAGTCTTGGAGCTCTATTACCTAACATATCAAAAGTTTAATCCTCTCTTACTTTTAACTAGATTATTTTTATTTTTGCTGCATGTAACAGTCCGTGTGATTTAATATATGAAATTATATTTCATGTGATGAACTTTAAAATAAAATGAAATTAGTAATTAATACACAAGTGTCTTGGGATTACATACACATTTAGTAAAATAAAATTTTCAAGTAGATAAAATATGCATATATTTTGAATTGTTTATATTAAATCAGTATATAGGGCATGGATATACAATTAATTAATAGTTTAATTTCAAAATATATTTATATTTTTCTTGCTTGGATGTGTAGATTATGTACTAGTCATGTAAAAGATTCTGATCATATTTTTGCTAGATTTAAATTTGATAAGAGTATTATTGAGATGTTGATTTTCATCGGTTTTAGGCATGCAAATAATATCGTTGTGGTGTTGTAAAAGGAGCTAGGTTGTAATTAGTCGGAAATGACATTCTAGAGATGAATTGAAAACTAAATCAAATTAAACTATTAATTATAATTAATTGGGACTAATAAGACAAGACAAGTTGGAGATTTTTAGGACATTTTATCTTTAATTTGGTTCCCTTTCTTTTTTTTTTCTATTGATTGTTGATGCTTCGTAGACTAATTTTAGCATGCATTTTCTATTTTGCTATGTGGAGCTTGGACATTGTTATCATTCCGATAATTTGGCATATTCAAAATAAATGTATTTTTGATGACGAGATTTCAATATCAATACTTTAAATAAAATCTGGAGTCTTAGTAAAAAAATCGTCTTCTACAAAATACTAACAGAAACTGCTTGCACTTTATTAATCTTCAAATTCTAAAAAACATTTGTCAGGAGACTTGACCCAAATATACTCATAATATTATTTATATTGTTTATTGCTTCCCTTCTATCGCTTAGATAAAATGTAACACACATGATTCCTCTTTTGATACTCATGGGATAGCCGGTGCATGAGGATACATTTAAAAATTATCTTCACTTTACTTACGGTTTGTCCGTCTTTCGTATTTCTTCGGACTTTCATTTTAGAACCGTAACTAATGATGGTTACATTTGTCACTAATAAGGCTAATGAGTTGCATTGAGAGAATTTATGGCGAAAATACGACTCGCGATACAGTTATTACCTTTTTCAAAACAGATCAATCAATTTTACTTCCGTGAAGAAAGAGAGTAATGGGCGACTTCATCTCTTTCCGAAAACTATAAACTTTAGATTTATTCACATTTATAGGAGCAACACTCTGTTCCAAAAACTGAAATAAGTAAAATTAGTCAAAATGAACGGCCATTCCCAGGGGAAAAATCGGTTTACTTTGAATTGAAGCTAACAAGCTGCAACCGAAAGAGGGCTGTGTTTGCTGAAGAAGACTTGCCATTTGCAGTCAACGCTAGTAACGGCTAGTTAATGTATTTTATTTTACTTTATAAAAGTAAAAGACAAAAAAAGAACCTAAGAACAAGGCCAGTTGGAGTTAGGACTTAGGACAGACAATCCATGTTATTAAGTACACCAGTTTTCGTTGAAAACGTGTGTACGCTGTACCATCTCTGGCCAGACAAGCGCCCAGAATGTTCTGGAACTTTGTCTTAAGCATGTGTTTCACACACTTACCTTAAACGCAAGAAATTCAAGTGTTCGTTCACATATATAGCCGTTACTTTTTGAACAAAAAACTTAGAAGCTAATGGTAATGGGCCTAGGCCCATGTATGAAGGCTGAGAATGGGACAAAATGGACCGAACTTTTGGGCCTGATATCTTTACATCCCACGTGGATAATCATGGGTGTGTCGGTTTCTGGCATTGATCTGAATCTCAATCCTATGACTCGGATGGCACATTCCATTTTGATAAAAAAAAATCTATACATTATCGTTTTCATTTTATTTTTAAATTTATATTTGTTTAAATTTTAGGTTAGGTTGTGTGGCTCAAGTAGGTCCATTCAAAACATTTTTCTATTCATTTTATCTGAATCTAACATTAAAATATAAGCTTAGTTTACAATTTTTATTTATCACAAATTTAATATTAATAAAAATTATGTACACATCAAGTTTTCATGAAATGCGATATAAAAAGGTTAATAAAGCATTCGATTATATTTTGTGAAAAAAAAATAATGTGAAGTGATAAGTCCGAGCCCATATAGCAGAGCATTATGTGAATCCAATTGGATGTTTCAAAGGGGTCAATTACAGTTGATGAACTTACATTAAAAATGTAAGCAACAAGCATGCTTGAAGAAAGTGTTTAGGTCGTATAAACTATTGATCCACGAGTCACAAATAGCTTCCTACTTTGCTTCACATTTCAAAAGAGAAATCATGAAGAATCAAAAGCTGTACTGAGAAATCAAACTTTTGTGGCTTAATTGGTTGGTTGAGTGAGCTTTTTCCATTTCATGTCCACATTATACTCATACAAACTCACAACACTTCAACAATGAATTGAACTTCATTAAAATACCTATATGTGGTGCTTGCTAGGTTTGAACCTTTTTTTTAGTTCTAATCCAATTTAAACCATATATATCCTTCTTTATAATGAAGAAAAACTTTGTAGATGAGCATCAAGTTCATAATGATGTTGTTTTGCCCTCATCATAGCTTCAGAAAAATAATATTAATTGTTACATTCTCGTCATCTCTTTTTTCTTGTTTTTTTAATTTTTTTAACTAGATATACCGAACTGATCTTAACCTGTAATAAATTAAAGATCACGAGTTCAATTAATTTTTTATTTTATTTTATGTAATTGAACAAGTTGGGAGTCATGTTGGGTCAATTGGGAGGATCCTAAAAAATAAAAGGTTGTTGGAATAGTGAACATGTCATAGATTCATGTTAGCTAAATAACTCTATTGTTTAAGAGTTTGTGATCAGTAAAAGCCAATTGAAGAGCAAAGCAAGTTGGAGTGGTCATGTGCTGCACAGCACACATTCACCAAAAACTTGGGGTCCAAGCAACAAAGATTTTTTGGAGATTTGAAGAGCTAAAAATTAATCATGGTGATGCATGATTGTTCAAATTTGGCACTATTGCTGAAGTGGGTCCAAAATGATCTCCAGAACATGCCCCATACTTATGCAACTAGTTAGTAATATATAATTGCCATTAATAATAATCAATTGAAAAGCAGTATGGAGCATAAGAATATAAACAAAAGGAGGCCACTGATTGTTCTGGTGGGATTAGATATTTAATTAGAGGGCATAATTATTGATCATACTTATATACTTAAAATAATGCTAAATATTTTAAGATTTCACCATCTTCATCACCAGAAGGTCTAGTACTAGCTAGTACTATTAGTGCTCTAAAAATGGTGGTCAAGGTGGTGGGGGACCAGTTAAAGCTAGTTCTTGGGAGCTCCTAAGCGGCGCGAACGTGGAGATGTCGGTAATCCCCAATACTAAAACAAGGGTTGTGTTAATTTAAGGTTGTTTTTTAAGGTTGCTGTTAATTATTTAATCACTCAAGTGCAAGGTACAGTACAAGTAGAGAGGGTAACATGGAATGAGAGAGATGGTGTTTTTTTTAAAGATGCTTTTGGGTTCGATTTTTCCGATAAAAATGTTGTGTTTCATTTGTTTTCTGTATCTGCAGAGAGTTCTGAGAAGTTGAAAGTTCACATGCATTTTGGTGAAGTGTGAAGATTTTATTGGTTTGCTTAGACATGTGCTTAGGGTTCTAAGCACCTATTTGATAGCACTGTAGTGACAGTGCAGAAATTGGTATAATATATAGTAAGGGAAGTACTTGGGAGTGGCCCAATGAAAAAACAAGCATATCCTATTTCTCCATGGGTTTGTCCCTTTCATGTTTCTAACTTTCATAAAATTTACCTTCATACACTAATGCTTATTTTCTTTTATGGGTACTCAAGGGCTTGGGACATGAGGTTGGGAGGGCATAACTTTGGCCGGCATTCTTAGCACTAGAAAACTCTAACAGACTCGAGCATACCTTATAAATTCAGCTTCAAAATGATAAAAATTCGACAAATATAAGATATCCCTTTCATATTTATGAGACAAACACGTATGATTGTCATTCTTATGAAAATGACAAAAATATCATTATAAGATAACCACGTATGACAAAATACCTCAAACTTGACAAGTCTCAATATTTCTGATTCGATCGTAACAAAATCACAAAACCCATGTTACTATTATCGTTACTTCAACATGTATATATCACACCTTCTTGACATTTGCTTATAAATCACATTTACTATAAATAAGCTCTCACACTACCAGACACTTCTCTCTATCTCTCCATCTCCCAACTATTCGACTATTATTCCTCTACCATTATAAATGGGTATATTCATGAACTCTAGAAGAGTCATGATATTCACGTTAAACATATCTACTATAGCGAATCTTCCAAATTTGTTCACTAAAAGTTTACTGACATCAACCTTTAAGAAACTAGTATGGAAAATCGGCATGCGCTGACTTAACAACGAACCAAAGTAATTCTATCAATGACAAAGGGGAGCATCAATAAAAAGAAAAAGAGTGAAGATAATCATACCCTACACTTATGTGTGACACACTATTTTTCTTTTATTCAGGTTTAGTCTCATTGAATTTTCCTTAAAAAGTTTTTAACGATACAACTTTAAACACATTCAACATCACATTACTTAATTATTTTTAAGTAGTGGTGTTCAATCCATCATTTTCCCAACAAAACTTTGAGATCATTAAATAGCTGAGCAGTTCATCTGGTTTCTTCTTGAACAATGGGTATATACAATTATTTGAAGACTTTTTGTTCACAAAACCCATTTATTGGTTCCATGTTGGATGGGTAATTGGCCATCACTTGCGCATTGATGATTGTGGGTTCACTCTGTATCCTCACCCAACAACACTACCTGTGTTTCCATACTCAATTTTGGACATTTTCACATGATTACTTTTGCATCATTTTGGGGCCAAAACTGGGAATCAGCTCTGGCCTTGTGGAGCCGCCACCACCACCACCATTGTACCGTGTCTCTATTACATTTGACTACAATATAAATCAAGGACACAACAAAGTGGGAGTGGTTCCAATCCAGTGGGGTATATATAAAAATTTGGGAATTGAAAGCAATGAGTAAAACCAATTTGTGGGTCAGCAAAGGGACATGTTTCCCTTTGGTTTCTGGGTAGTGGGGTTGCAGAGATGTAATAAAAAAAGAAGTGCCTTGTTATGTGCAGAGCCAATGACATTATGTGCATGTCCATATGAAAGTTGAATCTGTTTGAAGCACTTTGGAGTCGTCTGTTTGAAGTGGAGATTAAGAATCTTTCATGACAACAACTCTCTTGCCTTGTCTCTGTAGGTCAATGGAGTTTGTGGAGGCAGCAACACAACACCTTTTTCTCTGACGTCCCATTCCACTTCTCTTCTCTTGCCTTTGCTTTCCCATAATTAAACATCTCTCTTTCCTTTTCTCCATTTCCTTTTTCTCTCCTTACCCTCTATTTGTGTACCAAAAACTCCCCTTTTTGCCTCTCACCCATGTCAAACAAAAGTACCTCAGGAGGAGCAGATACATGCAACCTTAAACCTGTGTTCAGGGAAGTACCAACCTAGCCAGCCCAATTTCAATTGATCTCAATCATGGTATGGATATGTTGCTCCACTCCACTCCACCTCTCTTTCCTCTCCTCCTTGATTTCCCATTATTAGTAGTTATTGATGTTTTCAGTGTTCTTGATTTTGTTTTCCATGGTTTTGGATCTTTGCTAGTTATGGAACATGGCTGGTTTACATATTTGGGCAAGCACAGGTTGCAGTTTATGGTTTATGTTCTTTTGCATGCCACTCATGGTTCTGTCTTTGACCAGCTCTCTGTTTTCTCTACCTATCATCTCTTGATTTTCAAGATGCAAGATTTGGTACTTTGCCTTGTTTATGTCACATCTTTGGAATCAGTAGACCTATCAATCAAAGAATTTAGTTTTCTCACAATTCTTCTATTGCTTCATGATAGTCTGAACCTTAGTTTTCTTGTTCTTTCTTCTGAAGGGTTTTGGAATACTATGTTTACCACAGAGCAACATCAGTCGTAAACTGAATATAAGGATTTTAGTCTTTTGATTTGGGAAATGTGTTTTATGATACTGTTGGTTCCTTCAGCTTCATAGCTTCATATTGGAGTATGAACACTTGTTTAGCTTTCCTGAGTGTTTTATTAGGTCTATACTGAATTTAATTATTTTATATCTGTATTTTTCTTGTGAGAATTTGTGTGATATGACCCTACCTCAGTGTCTGGTATGATTCTTGATGCATCTCCTGTGTTTCTGCTTCAAGACCCCATCATGCCATGTTCACTTGTATAATTATAAGTATAATTCTACGAATGAGTTCCAAATTCTGATGGAATTTACTGGTTTATTCAATGAATCAATCCATGAACCCTAAATACTTTAGGGTTTGACACTCTCATAACGAGCAATGAACTCAAATGATATTGTGTTGGTATGCAGCAGAAGTCTTGATTGTAAACTACTCTCTTCAGCTTACTTGTGAATGATGAGGCCAACCATTGATCTTGAAGCAGAGGCCTTCTCAGAGAATGATTCTGACATCAGCAGCCAGGTTGCCTCCAACATCTCCATCCATGAACCTTCCAATGACAGTCTCAGAAACCAACTGGGTTCTGAGCCACTACTGTCTCTGGACTTAACTCTCCGCTTCGCCAACAAGGAGCTGGGCGGAAGGGAGTCACTAGGACTCTCATGGTCAAGCACGAGCGAGAGCAGCAACGAGCCCACATCCAACGCCACTGCACTCAATCCTCGAGTCTTTTCTTGCAATTACTGCCAGCGCAAGTTCTTCAGCTCCCAAGCTCTCGGGGGGCACCAGAACGCGCACAAGAGAGAGAGAACGCTGGCAAAGCGAGCGATGCGGATGGGTATCTTCTCAGAGAGGTACGCGAGCTTAGCATCTCTTCCTCTCAACGGATCTTCATTCAGGTCGCTCGGGATCAAGGCGCACTCTTCAGTGCTGCAAGGCTTCGCTGCACCGCCATCAGCTAGGTCGCCTGAGGTTAGAGAACACGGCTACACGGGCATGCCTGTTTTCTTGGAAGATGACGAGGCAGAGCTGATGTGGCCTGGAAGCTTCCGTCAGGTGGCCGAGCAAGGCAGTGCAAATCCAAGCTTCTTGCTCACCGGAACCTCGAATATGAGTTTTGTAGAAATGACTCCACCGGTGAAGGTAGAGAGTTCTTCGCCGGATCTGACACTGAAGCTGTGAGAGAGGCTTGTGTTCTCTCCTGGATGATTTGTGCTATGTGTACAGTGAGATTTGCATTGGCCAGTGACTGAACATTGGATTTGGTGTTTTAAATATGAATGTTTTGTAATTCTTGATAACTCTTCCTGTGTGATTTATAGTCTTCCTTAATTTCAGCATCAACTGCATCAACTCCATTCATCACCATTGTTAAAGAAATTTGTACAGCAAATAGTAGAGAATAATCTAGATAATTTGATGCAGTAGGAGCTGTTTATGACCAATCTAAAGTGATTGCAGAGCTTTAAGAAGCAATAATGCTACTGAAAGGAAAATTATATAAATGGCAATGCTATTCAGAGGGAAAAATATAAAAGAACTCACATGTTCATTTCTGGAATTGTAAGGTCACCAGTAATCATTACAAGAACAAGCTCCATTTTCAAAATGATGGAAGCGATTTGTATCTCTCAAGACAATAACTCGGTTTTTAACCCCTGAAACCATCTTCATCCAAGAATGACAATCCACACAAACACGAAGATTTTTAGTTATCCGAATTGGCATTCCAGCTGCAGTGTGTATGAGTGCAAACGTAGCTGCAATTCTCTCGCTATGCTCACAAACCCACATTGCTTTAACCTTTTCATCTACATCGGCTTGGACAATATCTGTTTCTGGGACATATCCCATTTCTTTCATACCCTCCTTCAGTTCTTCGGAAACCTTCCGATACTCTTCAGAACTACAAAACTTGAAACCTCCACCTGCAACAAAAGTATGAATCCTATCTTTTATCTGTATCCAACTACATCCCGCCTCTTTCCTGATTCCCTTTCTCCACATCAGGTTCCTGATCTCTGTAACACCATCCCACATCCCAGCATCGGAATAAATGTTTGACATCATCACATAGTTCCCGGGGTTTTTGGGTTCAATCTCAAACAAGCGTTTGGCAATGATCTCAGCGAGGGATACTTTTTTATGCAGACGACACGAGTTCAGCAAGGAACCCCATATGCTGCCACTGGGCGTCATTGGCATGTTCGTGACAACCTCAAACGCCTCCTCCAGTCGCCCAGCTCTACCTAGAATGTCCACCAGACACGCATAATGTTCCAAAGCTGGCGAAACTCCATAATCCACCTTCATTCTGCTGAACAGCCTCTGTCCCTCGAGAGTAGCCCCCGAATGGCTGCAACCCGACAACAAGGCGATGAACGTGATCCCATCTGGTCTGATCCCACATTCGACCATCTGATCGAATAACTCCATTGCTTCTCTCATGCGCCCGTTGATCCCATACCCCGTGAGCATGGTGTTCCAAGACGTGAGATCTTTACTCTCTATACCGTCGAAAACCCTCCTGCAGTACTCCATCGATCCGCATTTCGCATACATATCAAGAAGTGAATTGAGAACCGGCCTGTCCGGTCTGTCCCTCGATTTGATGATCTGGGCATGTATCTCTTTGCCATTACAGAGAGCAGTAGCTCTAGCACAAACAGATAAGATGGTAGTGAGGGTCACCCAACTGAACCCTATCGTCTCTTGTTGCATCCTCCTAAAAGCCTCAAGCGACTTAAACACCTTCCCTTCCTTCACAAACCCAGAAATCATAGAGTTCCAAGACACAACATTTCTCTGAGGCATTCCGTCGAACACCTTGTCTACGTCCAAAGAACACCCACAAACCGAATACAACCTCACAATAGCATTGTTCACCACCTGGTCAGGCTCAACACAGGACTTCACAATCTGGGCATGAACAGCCCTCCCGACCCTCAAATCAACAAGATCAGCACAAGCCTTCAAGGCCACAGAAAACGAGAAATTCCCAGGACGAACGAACCGACCCAGCATGTCTCGGTAAACACACAAGGCCTCTTTTGGGTATCGATTTCTCGAGTACCCAATAGCCATCGCGACCCAGACGGACTCTGGGACGTGCTCGTCTTCGAATCCGTCGTCGAAGACCTGTCGAGCCTCGTCGAGGCGGGCACAGGCGGAGAAGAGGGTGATGAGCTTGCTCTTCAAGGCGGGGTCGGTGAGGAGGTTGTGATTGCCCGAGTCGCGGGACAGGAGGAGCTGGAGGTAGAGCCTCTGGCCGTGCTCGAGGGACTTCCGGGAGATGCACGCGTGGAGGAAGTCGGAAAGGGACTCGGCGTCGCCGGATTTGGGCGGCGCCGACTCGATCAGGCGGAGGGCGTCGTCGAGCCTGCCGGATTTTGAGAGTAACTTGACGGTTTGGGGCTTGCCGGAGTTGTTGGGGAGTGAAGCGTTGCTGTTTGGGGTCGTTGCGTTGGCTGAGATGGAAATAGCGCGAATCATGTCTTCAAGGTGTGGCGGTGAGAGGAATCAAATGCGGTGCGGTGATTCTATGGAACCGAACAGACATGCGTGCATTGCTTCGGCCTTGATGTGTGGCTCGTCAAACATGTCATCAAGATAATGTTGTGGGTCTCCTTCATAAGAATCAATTTTTAAAAATTCATAAAACAAGGGTTAATCATATAATTATTCTTGAAACTGCCATAAACAAAAAGATAGTAATAATCTCTGCGGTTGATTATATAGTTTTTTTACCTAAATTTATGGTACATAAAAATAAATTATTAACAATCATTATGTTATATTAATTTTTTGTACGTGCTTTCGAAAAAAATTAATTTTTTTTGTATGTTAGTGTTGTTTCAAACTCAGCTAGTTGACACTTTATTACACCTAATTATAGCGAAATGACAC
>JAYMTP010008417.1:0-10071 GCA_036897365.1 Geranium brycei
AAATGTTTTTAAAATAGGTTTTCTATTTTTAATATTTTTTGAAAAAATAATAATATGAAAATCAATGTTTTATTATTGACTTAATTACAATTTACTACACTTAGTTGGAGTCAATTTACTACAATTGACTGATTTCTGTTAATTTAATTGACGTTGGTGTTAAAGTTTTTGAAAATGATGATAGTACCCTCCTTGTCTTTTTCGTTCTCTTCTCCAACCCACCATTTTGTGCAACTCACATTCACTGATTTTGCCATCATGGGATGTTGGGAAATTGGATTGAGAGGCACATAAATTAGTCAGTCCATCATCGGAGAGGTCCGGTGGCTGATCTCGCAAAACACTTGGATTTGCACAGGGACGGAACATCTCTGGCGAGGAGGTCCTTGGCGATGGCTCGATTTGGATTGAAAAACAAGACGAGGTGTATCGATATGCCCAACAGGAAGTCCCCAAAGCTCTCAAGTAAGGTTCGTGTACCTGGGTAGTCTCCGATTACATTGCCGGCGTCTTCCTCGGCCAGAGGGACCTACGTCTTCACCGGCTCGATTCGCTCAGGCCGACCCAGCGCGAGTGGCTCTCTACAAGGATCTGACCTCATCCGGTGGTCTGCTTGCTTGGGACAGCACCTCACCCGAGTCTCTTGTTGTTGCTGACTTTCATTTTATTTCTAAGCTCTTCACCCTCACTAATTTAGATTTCATGTTTGGGTGTTTTAACTTCAGTATTTACACGATTTAGGTTTTGCTTATACATATCCAAAATTCATATATTACTTGAATTGATAAAAGTTTAAAAGATGGAATTGATTGAGTTTGAGAAAAAGTAATCAAGATGGAAATGAAAGAATTATAAGAAATTGGGAAAATGACTTCAAAATTAGATGGATAGTCAGGGGTATTTTAGACATTTCGCTTTATAATAAAAAGTTTTCCCACAAAATTTAATGGTGATAGAACATATTGTAAAAAAAATATAACTATGTGAGTTCAAACGAAACTTTTTAAAATAAGTATAGTAACTTGTAAACGGGCTCCAACTAAGTATAATAAATTTTAATTAATCCTTATTATTTATGTGATAAAAATATTATTTAAGAAAAAGTTTAAAATATTTTTTTATTTTAAATTTTTTTAATATAGAGAATATTATGGACATTTTACATTAAGTTTCACCGTTTTAAAAACGGTGAAACATAAAAATAGTTCCCGTGATGACGTGCAATAAAATATAATTGTGGACAGTGACGTGCAAAACTAACATAGTTGAAGTTACTTAATGATCAAGAATTTCTCCTATTAAATACAAAAATACCAGGAACACACAATCTGAAAAGATTGTAGAATTGATTCGAGTGCAACACATATGATTTTCATTATTAACTAGTACTAAGTAGTTTCTGATATGATTTTCTTTCCAAAAGTCAATGGTGATTAGTCCCTTGATTGACCATTCTAGTGATTAATCACAACAAAACGTGTTATACGCAGATATTTTGGGGTCAAGAGTCTGACAACAGACATGCATAATCAATTTTGAAGTTTGATAAGACATTTTGCACTTCATTTTGATTATTATTAGTGTAATGAAGATATATAACAATAACTTAAAAACATAAAAGATCATTAAAATACAAGCTATGTGTACAACGTTACATCCGATGTGGTTAACATATAGAATTTATTTCAAATATTCATGTATTCTATGATATCATATGACTGAAATATTGACTTTACCTCTCGGGCATCGAAATCAGTCTAGACTCGCGATGTTAATCACCTCTCTCGAGCATTACAACAGATCGAGAGCACGCCTTAAGCCTGAAAATGGTTGTATGGGGGTTTGAAGAACGAACTTGAACGCCCAGACTTGTGTTGAGTTGGCCATGAACCGCTCTTCTCGGGACTCGCCCACGACTACTCAAATGACCTAGCTCAAGTAGTCCACATTGTATTAAAAAATATTTTAACTTTAAATACATATTAAGTTTTAACATTGTTCAATCTAGCATCCATGATTATGAGTGTCTAGCCCACAATCATAGTGCTCATGTCGATTGTACAAGCAAGAAATTTAAATAAAAAGAGTAAAAAGGGATGAAAAACCATGAGCTCAATGATGGGTTGAAGATGGTGATATCCGCTCCTTCTTGATATCGAAGTCTCCTTAACGTTGTATAATATATGTTCCTCCAAATCTCCTTCTGAGCCTTGGACCTCTCAGTGTCGCCTTGAAATTTCCTTAGGAGGTTCTCTAGAGTGATATCGCCTTTTCCCATCAAGCCTTGTTGTCATCTAAATTAGGGATACAACCTTTTTATAGTTCATGAAATTCGAGTTGTCACAATATCGCTTTAATATGTCACGGCCGTGACACTAGACCGTGATATTTTCCTTGTACGCGTCGCCTATCACAGGTCGTGACTACCTAGGTTATGGCGTCTTCTTCAGTCTTGAGCTCCTTTCTGGTAACAAGGTGCCTTAAGTCATGACCATGACATCTGAGACTGTGATTATGCTGCAATCTTGAAGTTCTCTCTGGTAATGAGGTGTCCTAAAGCCACCACTAGAGTATAAAACTATAATTGGTCTTTCAACTGTCAGCTTAAGCTTTCAGTTGAGTTGGTCTTCTAATTTGGTATCAGAGCTTGTACCTCGCGGACACGAGTTCGAATCCCAGGACATGCAAAAAATTTATTTCTATTAAACTCTCTCTTCTATATTTGTCAAAAAGGCTCTACTCTTATTCCAAATGAGCCTCCATAAATCTCTTATTCTCAAAAAGCCCCCTAACTTCTAATGGGCTCCTCAATCTCCTCTTCTAAACATTGCACGTCCAAACCTAAAAACGGGCTTGTCCGTGAGGGCGTGTGTTAGAATATAAAACTATAATTGGTCTTTCAACTATCAGCTTAAGCTTTTAGTTGAGTTGGTCCTCTAATAGCCACAACCGTTACACTCGAGGTCGTGACACTCATCACTTTATTGACTACTCTCTATTGCCGACTTGAACAAGGGCACATCCGTTACAACCTAGGGCATGATAGTCTTGAAATCCAAAGATTTCCTTGGGTTAGGACTTATGCAAGGCAACGACTGTGACACCCTAGGCCATTACAGTTTGCATCATTTTCCTCTTTATTTGCGCAACTCTTAGTTTGCACAATTTGGTACCAAAATGACTTGTTCATGTCATGAGAGTATTAGAAAACATGCAAAGGCATAGCGATACAAAAGGACACCAATTTATTCATAAACCGTAGCCGAAGAACTCCAACATAGTGGTGTTTATGGTAAGAAAGACAACCCCTATTGCGCCTGGATCACTCTCCCCTATATGCTTTTGGGTTTGAAATCATTCAAAAAAACAAATTAGAATTAACCATTTCTTTAAGCTTATACCAAAAAACTCAAGACATTATACCAAACAAAATTGTCAAAATCACTCAAGGACCCTCGTTAGAGTAGTTGAAACGTGGTAAGGTATAACGAATTTAGTGCTTTGGTATAAGTTCTTTAGTATTTTGGAAATGTCTTGAATTTTCTCCATAAGGGTTCACTTTTCCACCGTTTTGGGTATAAGGTTTTGTATGTTTTGACATAAGAGGCTGACAACTTTGGTATAAGATTGTAAATGTTTTGGAAATGTGTTGACCTTTTCCCCGAAGGGAACACTCTTCCATTGTGTTGGTATAAGATTCCAACTGTTTTGGTATAAGACTTTTAGTGTTTTGGTGGGTTTTGACTATTTGGTAATCATCAATTTAATTAGGGTAATTATAATTATTATAATTATTATATTATTTAATTTTAAATTAAGTATTTATTGAATTGTTAATATGTAATTATGGTAGTTATTGAATTGATATTTATAGTAATCATTGTATTAACAGTAGTAATTGAATTGGTAAATTAGATACATTCCAAGTCAGGGCCACACACAATGATTAATGGGAGAAAGTGTAATTTTCAAACAAAATTTTAAGTTAAAAATGATTTTTTGATTTATAATAATGAATAAAAGAGGGAAATGCTTTAATTCTATACATAAATTCTTGTTCTAAAATATTAAATAGACATGTAAAACTTAATTTTCTTATGGTGCAGGGCCAAAATTATTTAAGCTAAGCAAATTTAATAATTTCTACATGACACTTTTGTGAATGAAAATTTGCAAAAGAATGAACAATAACCAACAAAACAATTTTAAAACTAGAGTGTTGTGGCTATTAGATTGATTAAACCAATAATTTAAATAGAAATACTTTTTACTAAGAGACTTTTAAGATCTCAATAACAAAATCTAGACAAATATTTATAAAAGATATTTTATGGTGACAAGACAAATTAAATGGGGAGAAAAATATACAAATATTACCATAACTCAAGAAATCGATTACCATTTAGGAAGCATTAAAGAATAATCACTTGATATGCTAATTCATCCCTCTACCTAATAAATAATTTAACATTTCGGGTTGAAGTAAGTGAGGAGGATAAAATAGAATCTTTAACTCCCTAACATTACCTTCCAAATCTCTCTGACAAATGCATTTATTTCTGTTAAAATTTTCTTATCCCGCCTTTTATCGGTTTATATTTGAATTTCTCTATATGGTCTCTTTCTTGGTTTAGAATTTCTTTAATATTTATTGTCGGTTTTGATTTTATGTCAATTTGGGAAATTATTCTCTCATGCATGTATGTAAGATGATGACTTTAGGTTAGACTAATTCGGCAGTGAGTAAAAATAGAGGTCATTATGGGGAAGAAAAATAATAGAGAAAAAACATGTTAAAGTTATTTTTTTGGAAAAAATATTGGAATAGTCCATTCAAGATTGTGGTATTTAAATAACTTATTTACAACAATTTTAACTTTGGTTAAAACAAAATCGATCAATTTAGAGCTTATCATCTAACTTTATGATTTTCCTCTAAATTTAATAACGTGACAATAGTAAAAAAAATATCAATTGACATTTGTTGTTTTTTTTTAAAATTATTTTTCAACCACTAAAAATGTGATAACGTGGCATCATTTTACGCTGACATAAATATGTGACTTCCTAACAGTTGAGTATCACACTGTTTATGATGAGGTAATTGTGTATTTTAAAGGGTGGGACTTAATTTTCAAATTTTTGTTTGTTGAAATTTTAACTATCCATAATTATGACATGATATATCTAACACACTATTTATAAATTTATAAAACATGATAAGTATGTATTCATGTACCAAACATATCATTGATACTTTATTAGTAGAAATAATAATACAATGCATTTATACTATGTTTTGGTATCATTAGAGGAATACACCAAGGTAATACCATATATTTACACACTTTCCATATCAAAATACATGTTTTTTTTAAATATTTACAAATACAAGCTTTATATTCTATTGAGAATGTACTTTTGTATTTCTCTCTCCTTCCCAGTATTGTCTTCTTCATACCATACTTCTTGTAAGTCTCTCATATTCTTATAATTATCTGTATCTTTTGTAGCTTTTATATTTAAGTTGTAGTGATTTGATGGATGATCGATCTTAATGTCTCAAATTAGATTTATACCATCATGTCTAAAGAAAAATCTATCCTCTATGTTCCCTAGATTTACTCATCAACTTGTTTTTATTATTTGTTCGGTTCGAAAATTTTAGATATATTTATGTACTTAATTTTATTGTGTCTGATTTGATATTTTATTATATTGATTTTTAGAGAGATGTATAAATTCAGAATGAATCGGATCAAGTTTGGATTCAATTTTTTTTTTTTACTTTTCTTCTTTCTCAGAATTTGTTCTCGACGTTTCTGATTCAAAATCCTTAATTTTTAATTTTTTTTATACCACATCCAAAGAATTTGTTGAATCTTGAAATATTCATGGCTTATTTTATACAATCATAATTGTCGAAATAAACTAAATGTATTCAGATTTTGATTATATTTTTAGTGCAATATTTAACACTATAGACTTATGCAAATGATGGTATTGGTTGATATTGGTAATTTGTTTGCAATAAGATTTTCTTGAATCAAATTAATATTTTGTAACTAAAAATGTGAACTTGTTGAAAATAGATTGAAAAATAGGTATTCAAATAATATGAGAGATTTTTACATAAAAATATAGATTAGTATGTAGTACCGTAGGAATATTTTTCCTTGTCGTGTGATTTTTGAATTATAACCTCTATAGTTTTGCATGATTTCAGGGGTGACATTTAAAATCAATGGATTTTTATTTGTCACAAGGTGCAAGGGACAACCTGGACTTGTCTCTTAGGTTGGGGTTAGCTGTCAACCCTACCTATTCATCTACTTTTGTCAACCCCACTTATTCACCTCAAATAAGATACCCTACTCAGGTATTTTAATTTATGCTACACATATATATATATAACATGAGTATCTATTTAGTTTGTTTTAGTAGAAAAATAAGTGTTTATGTTTTATTTAATGACTTTTAGTATACTTGATCACACAGTCGATATTGAATTTGTAAAATTAATTATAGCCGCTTATTTTACTGTTATAAATGCACATTGAATCGACCGTTAATGTTTTGCATTCTTACTATAAAGGTTTTGAAATAATTATATTTTATTTTAGTAAGTTATAACAACTTCTGTTGTAACGACCAATACATAAATTTAAAAAAATATGAAAACTGAATGGTAAAATTTGAATTCTTAATTATCATAATTACACTAAGAAGTGTAAGATTTGATTAATTCACTTTCAGATTTATTTGTTGCATTTACACAACACTAAATAGAAGAATTACAAAAGGTGAACACAAGTCTCACACTTATTTTCAAGTATATGTGATTTTATAAGCAATATTGCTCAATTGTTCTTATTCTAATCAATGTTCTAAAAAAATTCAATTTAATTTCTATTTAGTCTTTAACAAATATCCTTGGTTAATTCCGATTAGTCTTTTAGTTTGTTTAATTTTTCGATTAGTCTTTGACTTAGTCTTTATTCTTCCCGAAAGGTCATCTCTGCCAAGTAGCATATATCATTTTTTAGAAAACTAATTATAATTAACACAAATTAATCACTTGCGAAAGATCATTATACTCTTGTTTTATAAGAAGTTAACCATCTAATGACAATTTAGTATTGCTTTTATATGGGATTTGAATCCTTAACCTTTCTTAGACACTCAAGGTCTTTGTATTATTATTGTAATTATTGAGTTGGGTATAGAACTCAAGTTAAATGAATTATTTAGGCGCTAATGTTTATTTTATCCTTCTAATCATTCAATATCGAAACAGGGACAACTAATTTATGTGGAGAATCACATGGGAGCACATAATTATGCCTCCAATTTCACATCAATGTCTAGTACAGTATGTTTACGCCAAGTTTCTCACGTTATTTTTTAGTTGAGCACTTCTATTTTATTTATTTGTCTATCTATAATTTGGGTACTAATTAATACTCTATCACGTAGTTTACTGGTGGTCGATTTTATGCTGGGAATGGACTCAACATTGGTACAAATGTATGTAAATTTTATAACTTATTCCAATTTAAATTAGCTGGTTTATTTTTTTCACTCAATAATGTGATTGTTATTGAGAATAACTAGCAAAATATCCCAAGGAGGGAACTAAAGTTATAATTACATTAGATAAATATGATCAATTTCTAAAAGATTATGTTCAAATGTTCTTAACTAGGGTGTTAATCACTCGCAAATGTTCACAAGAAGGAAAAGAGACATTACAGCTTATGCAACGAGTCAAGAACATAAAAGGTGCATGCAATGTGGAGCTGAGAAAACTCCAATGTGGCGAAAGGGTCCTTTCGGCCGAAATGTAAGTTCGTCTAATCTTACGCTTACACCACCAACATTAATGTACACATAACATCAATGAGAAATTTCATATATATCATGTATGTATGCAACTTAATATAATTTGTATCGGAAAACTCTTCCAATCTATCTAAATATTAGTGCAAAAGTTGATATATCATGTCCCGCAATGATTAATACATTAATTTTTATCAAGATTCTTGTATAATATTTGTGACCAATGATATTATACTTCATGCAATCATATTATTGTGGAAAATGGTAAAAATGTGCTATGTATTATTAAGGTTTTACAATAGTGTTGTGTACATATGAACTTTGCATTTTTGTATTTGCAAAAATGACGAATTTTCCATTAAAATTAAAATTATATTTTTGGCAAGTGAAATTTTTTTTCTTCTGTGTTTTTATGTTCTAACTAAAATTTGTATAATCAACTTTTATAATTTAAATTTTAGACAAACTAATTTAAAGTGAAAATGTAATATTTTAAATTATTTTATAAAAAATTTAATCTTAATTTCAGAGACAATTTTGTTATTTTTATAAAAATATATACATTTTGTACAAAGATGTAAAATTCATAATATCCTTTTGTCATTAACAAAATATACAATACTTTCTTGTAAACTTGTAACCATATAAAGCATATTTTTCTCATTTCTCCTTAATATTTTAGATGGACTAATATATGGATGCAACATATAATTTTCAGACGTTATGCAATGCTTGTGGAATAAAGTGGTCTCGGTTGCAGCAGAAAATGATAGATCAGAATCAACCCCTGATTGATGGTTTCAGAATATAGCCCTTATTTTATTTTGCTAATAAAATCTTTGTTTCAAGACATTTTCCCTTAGGCTCCTAGCTAAGGAATCATTGTTGCTGCCCCCTCTTTTACCTTACAAGCAAAGTGAAATAATTGAATTTTTGATAAATTAGTTTTGATTTCGATCTATTTGTTTCTCGTATAAATTAAATTACCTACACACTTGGTAAGAACCAGATGGACCCGATAGAAAGTGAGTGTGAACTGATAGAACGTGATGAACTCAGTAGAACCACAAAAATGAATGTAGTAGAATTTTGATGTCACGTGTTGCGCGCTGTAACAAATCTCGTCAGACCTTGAGTGATCCAACGGCTAGTAGAAGTTCGGACTGCAACCTATTAATTATATATTAACTTTTACAATTTATTACTATCTCATATATATTGAATTATTTTTTATTCCATATATGTGTAATATATAAACGAACAACTTAATTTTCATTCGTTATAATCGATTTCGAGTCGAATACGAAGTTAAATTATAAACTCGTTTTGCAAATGAAACAAACTCCAGTATTAATTTTAAAACTCTACATACACGCATGTTAGACTTACTTGTAATTAATAAATACGTTGTTAATTTCTTACCTAATTAAACATATACGTTACCTTTTTAATTTCAACTCTTTTATCTTCAAAATAGGAAACCCTACTATTCGTCGTCTCTACCACATATATCTCAATTTATATTATAGCCGTCTCTTAAACCTTCAAACATAATCCATATTTTTCTGCTCTAAATTTCAAATCGATCTCTTATTACTACTGTCAATTGTTGTATTATCTTTCTACTATTGTTAGTGTGTTCTCCCATTTCATACAGGGGGCACCCCCTTCTGCTCGAGAAACTCAGAAAATGCATTTCCCCTCTCCTTAAATCGTAATATATATAAACATTATCTAAAATTTTTAATAAATTTCTTTACTTCGGTGGTGAAATAATAGTTATTTTATTCTTAGTGTCATGGGTTCAAGTCCTACTCTTCATAATTAAAAAGAAATAATGTTGTGGTGGGTTGAGCTTTTTCTAATTTTGCTTGGGTCTAGGAAAAGTTGCATCCAAATATATAGACTTTTCAGTAGGCTCCAGCCCAAACTGAGCATCAACATGGACAAAGATCTTATCTAAATTCTCCAAAACCCTTTCAATATGGCAAGGAAAATATCTATCATTAGGTGGATTGTAGGGATGGCAACAAAACCGAATCCGACGGGTACCCAATTACCCCTCCCCGATCTAAACGAGTAAAACCCAAAAAAGTTCGGGTACAGGTTTTTGGTCGGGTGCGAGTTGACCTATACCCGCCCCGTTTTCAACCCATACCCATACCATATAAGAAAATAAATTATTTTATATATTATATATGATTATTTTTTAACAAAAAAACATTAAAACAA